>PVJD01006103.1:11787-103843 GCA_004026545.1 Mormoops blainvillei | reverse complement strand
AAACAATGATTTTGATCATTTGTTGAGTAAATCATGACATTTATCATCATGCTGTTTATTTTGCTAATTAAGAGACGGCTGGAGTGACAGCCCGGAGGGAGCCGGGCCGTGGAAGCAGGCCCCTCAGATGCGCCACCTGCCCGGGGCCAGGCCTGCAGCTGGGACCCCCGCCCCCTGCCCCCCTCAGCATCACACACACGCGCACACACACACACACACACACACACACAGCTACGGGCACGGGGTAGGGGGGAGGGCAAGCCCTGCCCGACGCCCCAGGGGGCCCACGGGAGGGACCCCTGTGCTGACGTGCCGGCTTCTCCTTGTCTCTTGGTCGAGTGCCTGTCTCCCCCGGGAAACCAGCGCCAGCGGCGACCACGGTGCCCAGAGTGTTGCCCGGCCTGTGACGGGCACCTCAGCTGCTCACTGACGCCGCTGCCTCGGGTTAAGGGGCCGGCGGAAGGGTCTAGGTGAACAGACGGGGTTTCGATTGTCTGGATGACTCACTCAGTACTTTCCCTCATCCCCTTGGCCTGGGCATTCATATTCATGTTCACTTGTTCAGTCAACAGACAGGCCGCACCTGAACCAGGGCCCGTGGGAAGCGCGGGGTCCCGGGTTCACGGGTCAGAGCCCCGAGGCCTCACACTGTGATTCCCAGCGGTCCAACCATGTGACCCCTGCGGCAACTCCCCCAAGGTCCTGGGGCCCAAGGGAGGTGTGGGCAGGGCCAGCCAGGACCACCCTGTGCCCCCTGGATGGCAGGCTGCCAGGGCACCCAGAAACACCAGGGTTGGGGATACCCGGGAGAAGCCGCCGCCGCCGCCTTGCGCTCCCGGGCCCTGGGGCGGCCCTGCACATTTAAGACGGGCGTCTCCCGGGACTCCGGGCCCTCGGGAACCTCTGTGCACCCGCTCACCTGCACCTAGTTTTAGGAGAGCAGTGAGTTTTTTGTCATAGCCAGGCCTGAGCGTCTTTAAATGGGAAGAAGCTTGGAGGCTATTTTGGGTCCTGGGTGGCAGGATGAATGATGAGGCCCGGGGCTGCCTGGTCCCCTGGGGCACCAGGGTGCCGCCTGTGGTGGGCGGCCTCTGAATCTCTCAGAAGGAATGCTTCAGGGGGCTTTGAAAGGTGCCGTGACACACGCGGGAAAACTCAGTGGCCCAACCAGCTTCTGTGGGGACCCAGACAGCAATCCCGGGTCCCAGGGGCTGACAGTCAGGGCTGTGGGGGAGGGGCAGGCCCTCTCAGAGGCCCTGGGTGTGGCCGGTCCCGGCCCCTGGCCCCCTGGCAGACTGGGCGGCTGTGGCGGGAGTCCCAGGCACCCCAGTGCTGCAGTCTGAGCTTGCAAAGAAAAATGTGAAGGTTGGCACTTGAAGGTCAGGACTTCCTTAGGCTCTTCCTGGTGCCTGAGGCCTGGGGGTCGAGGTCTAGATCTGGAGGTCTTTCCCCCTCTGCGTGTTAGTACCACCTGACGCATTAGAATTGCAGGTGCCTGGGCCGCACCCCAGGGACACTGGGCTTTAGCCAGATAGAGGGACGGGCTGAGCCTGTTGGTCAGGGACTGTCCTGGTTTGGAACCGAAAGCCCTGACAAGTCCACCTGGCCGTCGGGCCGGTGCAAGCGCCCGGGAGACCCCACGTGCCGTCGGGGCCAGACAGCCGGTGGGGAGCGAGGGAGAGGCATCCGGACCTCCTGGCCCGGCTGGCTCTGGCTGGTGTGTCCTGGGGAGAGGGCACCTGCTCGGTTTTATTTAGTTCATCCTTTGTTGGCATCATCTTACCGCTGTCTTCCCTTGTCTTTCCGACAGTGCTAGGTGCCCGGGGTGGGGCGGGGGGGACGGCGCGGGGCAGGGGCAGGGGCAGCTTGAACTGTAAAGACCCGAGTCTGGGCCTTCCCGCTGGCCTCATAGCCTCGTGAGCTAGGCTGGGCGTTCTCGCTTTTCCTCGGAAGCACCAGGAGGCACACTTGGGACCACCGCAGCCCCCCACCCCCACGGGACCGGACCCCAGAACCCTCCTTGCAGCGGCCCTTCCGCGGGGCGGTGGGTTTGCCCCTGACGCTGCTCCTCGCTGTCTAGGTGGCCTGGAGTTTTATTTGAGGCCTAGGAACATTGCAGGGGTTTGGATTTTTTGTCTCCCCCACCGGCAGTTATCTGAATGTATTTAGGAGACATGACAGGCACTCAGGAAGTGTCCTGAACCATAAGCGCACGCCCCTGGAGTGCTCGCGCCGTGGGAACGGACTGGGACGGGGCGTGTGTTCGGGGGCCTCTTCCTGGGGTGTCCGGTAGGAAGTGGATCTGACCGACTCAGACATGGTCCCACATGTGCCGAGGGGTGGGGGTGGGGGGCGCCGCACCCCGGCGGGCGACCTCGCTTCTCCCAGAGCCACTCACAGTGCAATGATGGAACCACATCGCCAACCTCCGCCCGTCTCTCCAAGCACCGTGACATGTCAGGTCCAGACGTTTTTAGCCCAAGAATGCCATGAAATCCTGCGCTATCTTCGGCCCAGCTCCGAAGGAATTTTAGAAAAAAGGAGAGAGAATGACTAAGAATACCTCCCAAGACTTCTCCTTTATTTCCTTAAGGGGTAATAACTCAGCCCGAGTCCAGCGGAGGGTACTTTCTTTAAATAGAGCCTTCTGATTCACAAGCGAAAAAGGAAATAAATATTTTCTTTTCATATTCTAGAGACGTCCACGAATACCAACTTCTTAAATGGTATTTTACCCTTCGCGTCTCTCTCACACACCAGTGACAACCAGGCCCCCCGCCTCGCCCCCCCCAAGTCTGGATGGGCTGCTCGTGCACCAGGGACCTGGAGAATATGCCAGCAGGTTGTCAGAGGAAGACGGGAGGGGGGGACGCAGGGGATGAGGCAGCCCCACCTTCCCCTGCGGGCCCCCCGGGGGCTGCCTGGGAAAAGAGGGCGCTTCCCTCCCTCCCGCCTTTCTCTCCTTTTTCCCTAAGAAAAGCAGAGATTACACATTAAGAGAAAATAGCAAAGACCCCTGGCGTCTGGTGCTGGGCAGAACTAGCGAGGCTGGCCCCGGGGCTCCCGAGGGCTGTCACCCCCAACCCCATCGGCTGGTGCCTGGCCTGCTCTCCTCCGGGGATGGGCCCCTGCAGACTGACCAGCGATGTGACCCCTCCCCGAGGGCAAGGCCAAGTGGGGCCCCAGGCACCAACAGTCCCTGTCATGCCTGGGAACCACTGGGGGCGTCACCGCTTCTCCCCCGAGCCCTGGAGAGGGGCCGGGTCACGCAGAGCCACACAGTAGGTTGGCGCAGGGGCGAGGGGCCAGACTCAGGACCCCCAGCAAACGTCTTTCCACCTTTCTCCCTAAACTTCATGAAGCCAGGACTTGCCGAGATCAGGGACGCGGCCAGCCCCACGGCCCTCGCACCCCCGCCGTCAAGGAGCCCCCGCCGCCCCGTCCTGTGGGTGCTGACCCAGAGGGGAAGGGGGCAAGGAAGGTGCGGCATGACACGGACCGACCCTTGGCCTCTGTCTGCGCCCACACTGCCATCCGAGCGAGGCTGGCTCTCAGGTGCAGCCCGAGCCACCGCCGGGCAGCCCCTCTGCGTGAACCCCATCTTCCTGAGGACCCACCTGTGGGGCCTGCAGCAGCTGCTAACCTGTCCCTCACACAGAAACATTCCTGCTTCTCATCCTTCCCCAGCAGCAGCCTCGTTGGGAGAGGACCAGGCCGGGCGACCAGCCCCCCCAAGGGTGGCCGCCACTGGCCCGGCGGCTCCCTGGGGATCCCCAGCACGGCCTTGGCCGTCCCGCCGTCCAGCCCCTCTGCGGGCCCCCCTCCGCTGGCCAGACAAGATTCCCGGGGTGGCGGGCCACAAAAGGTCTCCCTGGGTCATGGGACAAAGGCAAGGACCTCCCACCCAGCCTCGTCCGCATGCCAGGGCTTCTCTCGACTTGGCAAGTTTGAGGGCCGGTCACCCCCTATTAGGAATGTGTTCTCTGTGTACCACCCCAACCGCAGCCAGAGCCCCCGGCCCTCTCCTGCTCTGCTGGGCCCGCGGGGCGCCCGGGGGAGCCCGGGTTTGCCGGGATCGGGCCGCTCGGTGGTCGTGGTGACCCCCGGGCCGCTTTCCCATTGTGTAGGGCTCAGTGAGGAACATGGGCCTAGCAGTGACTTTTAAACCAGGGGACAGGAAGCACCGCGGTGTGTCTGGTGGTGCCTCGACCTCCAAAAAGGAAGATGCCGCGACCAGGGCAACCTCCTGTTATTGTCACGGGGGCCAGAGCGCCGGTCCCGGCTCACCTGTGTGCCTGGCGCTGCCAACCTGGGACAGGTCCAATTGTGTTTCCCGGGGAGTTGGCTTGAAGGGCGGCGCCAGCCTCCCGGGGCCGCGCCCGGGGACATTCACGGGCCTGTCTGGTTGTCCTCTGTTCCCACTGCACCCCGCCCGCCTGCCGGGGCCGGGCCAGGATCAGTGGCCAGCAGGGCCGGGGGGACCACCCCTGTCGGGCTCCCAGACAGCGTTCCTTCTCCTGGGCCGGGGCCCAGTGTAATTGCACGTCCCATTGTGCGAGCCCTGTTCAGTCGTGCCCAGACACCTCCATCCACTCCTCCCCCATTTAGATCGCTCTGAAGTCCGTCCTGGCTTATCAGCACAACCGTTTCATGAGCCCAGCTAAGGTTTCTGCCACTTAGGCCCCGGGCATTGTCTGTCCCCGCGGCGGCTGAGATAAACCCTCACCCAGAACAAAGTCGCGGTGACCTTCTACAAGCCGAAGCGCCTTGTTTCCCTGCAGACTAATTTATCAGCCTTCCTCTCCCTCCCGGAGGCCCAGCCAGCGCGGCCAAGAGCCGGTGGGCGGGGGATTAGGAGGCCTGGCTGGTGACACTTGTCCACGGGCACCTGGGGGTCCACGGGGCTGTATGTGGCCGTGGGGAGGGGAGGGGTCTCCTGGAAGGTTTGGCCACGTGTTGGCCGGAGAGGAAAGGGGCCTGAGGGTGACCGAGGCTGGCAGAGGTGGTGACGCCCCCTCCACCGGCCTCCTTCAGGCCCCAAATAAAACCTTGGGGGCAAAGGGGGAGCCAGGCAGGAATAATGATAATAAAATGGCCCACCGGCCCCGAGCCCCCCAGGAAGGGCCTCTGAGAGCCAGAACAGCCGCTCACGGAGCCCCTGGCTGGCTCCGTCCCCCCCGTCCTGGAACGCCGGTCCGTGCGCAGGGAGAAGGGAGGAGAGGCTGCTCCAGGGCCAGATTTCAGGCCAGTAAACATGGGTAGCACTTGGGGACTGAGGATCTTGGCAAGATCGCATTTCTAGAAGGTTCTGTTTGCTTCGTTCACATGATGAAAAAGCGCTGGGGGACCGAGAGCGTGTGACAGCTGCAGCCCAGCTGAGCCCCCGGTGTGCCGACCTTGTGGGCTTGCCACTGAGCGCGGGGCCGGACCGCCCTGCGCCGCCCTCCTGAGGGGACCACGGGGCACCATGTCTCAAGTCTGAGCTTTCAGAGGTGACTGACCCTCGGAGAGCTGCTTCGGCCCCGCCTTCTGTCTCCTCTCTTCTCCCGGGAAATTGGCAAGTCCCCGGCCTCCCAGGGTGAGCTGCGGGGGAGATAGCTCAGCGCCTCGGGACACGTGGGTACACCTGGGTGTCAGACTGCCCCCAAATCAAAGGTGGAGCCATCTCAAGTTCATTGCTCCCCGGCCGAGGGCTCGCCTCTGTCCAACAGGGAGACAGCCCATGGGGACGCCTGCCCAGGTCGGAGGGGTCCCTGTGCTGCCCAGCCGCGTGGCCAGGTGGCCCCTGAGAGGATGGCTCTCAAGGAAGATGGGCCAGGCACGGTCTTCACCGCACCTGAGCCAGGGTCTCGGGGGAGGGGCGCTGCCATAGATGTGGCGGGAGTCGCCCGGGCCCCTCGGACGCCCTCCGTCCGGCGTCCCTTTAGGCTTCAGTGAGTGCAGAAGAGACCTGACATCATGCATGGGGTCTGAGGACCAAGCTCTGGCCTCCCCGACACCGTGTCAGGCTCTCCTGGAAACGCAGCACAGGCCAGGGCACTGGTCCTGCCCTTGGACCCGTCCGGCTCAGTCCCCGTAAGGTCACAGCTGAGGTGCCAGGTGCCAGGAATTTAACATACGAGTTTGGGGGAACACAATTCGGACCCCCCAAAACAGATCCCCTCAGAGATCCAGCACCCATCAGATCACTCCCAGGTACCATAGGTGATGGAAGACTCCCGGCGCTGTGTGGGGTGCGGGTGCCCCTCTCCCAGCTGTGCAACACCAGGAGGGAGAAGCCAGGATTGGGGGCACGGGCAGCGGAGACCCCCTGAGGCATTAGTTAACGGCAGTGACGCGAACCTGTCTGAACACTCACCAGCACCCCCATCGTGCCCCTGTCCTGGTGTCCCCATGTGCGCATGAACGTGTACTCCACCGGCAGGGCTCCGGAAACTTTTTTTCAAGCAAGAGATGTAGGGGGTAGAATCTGGAGGTGAAACTGTGTCGTGTGAACACTTGAGACAGAAGGGGTCTTGAGGACCACAGCAGTGACAGGCTCCACACCGACCCTGCGGCACCGAGGACGCAGGGGAGACAGGGACCCCCCTGCAAACCAACCCCCGCCCCGTCCAGGTCCCAGAGGAGGGGTCGCGCCCTCCATCAGAGCCAGGTGCAGGTGGGGCCCGAGGCCTGTCCACACCCGGGTGTCTCACAGGGCGGTGGAGGAAGGCGGCACGGGCCAGCGAGCGTAAGGCTGCGAGGGCCTCCCCCGTCGCTCTGCCCGGCTCCGGGTCTGCTGGCCCCGGCGTCCAGGCAGCGCCACCAGAAGACCCTCGGAGTCCAGCCCCAAAGGAAATGGTTGAAAAGGGACGGTGACAGGAAGGGAGTGGCGGGGACAGGAGGCCCAGCGGTCGGCTAATTGGAGTGCGGCCGGGCGTGGGGGGGCAGGCCGGGTGCCCAGACAATGTGCGCCCGGGCTGAGCGCTGGGAAGGCCCGGCGGGATTGTTATCGAATTAGTTGAAGTCAGAACCGCCCTGAATGAGGGGAAGACAGAAAGGGAAACGCAAGCCCGGTATAATGCGGCCTGAGTGAGGGCCCCATTCACGGCCCGTGAAAAGGCTCCCGCGTCCTTCCTTGGGGACGGGAGGTAGGCTCACTTTTGTTTGGCGGGGGGCGGGGCCTGCTCTCGGAGGACACACTTACCTACAGCCAGTGACAGGGAGGGCGGGAAACGGGGCAGCGAGGATAATCCCAGTGCCAGCAGTAGGGTGACAGCCGGCACAATTGCCCAGCACACATCAAGGGCTCCAAAGGGCTCCTTCCGCTCCCACACGTCCCCGGAGACCCGGGCCGCGGCACCCATGCGGACCTGAGCGTGCCGGCCAACAAGGCCTGACCCCCGACCTCTGTCAGGCCCTCCAGTCGCGTCCTCCCCACTTAAAATTCCGAGGCTTCGCACGTGCCCATGTGGCTGAGTGCATATGCAAGAAACATATCCTAACTGTTGCATGAGAGAACAATGTCGCTAGAAGTAGCAATAAAAACCTGTAAAACAAAGAAACGTACCAGCCGGGGAAAGTCCTGGCCAAAAAAAAAAAAAAAAAAAGAGGAGGGGGAGCGGAATACAGGTTACATAAAAAAATAAATACTTAGCAAAGTGCTATGCTCAGTAAATATTTGTTGAATTCATACATTAATTAATTTTCCAGATGAGATTTTCCTAATCCACTTTTTAAAAAGAAAATAAGGATTAGGAGCGAGGCGGAATCTGATTACCAGCGGGCTTGGCAGACGGGAAAAGGAGCCCGTGGCGTGAGGTGGGGGGCCGGGCGCTCCGGGGGCTTTCCCGGCTGGCCCTCGCCCCCAGACCTCGCGGCGCGAGAGGCTGACTCGCAATTTGGAGCCCACCCCGGGCTGGGGGGGCGGCTACCCCTTCATCCACTGCGTCCCTCTGAACCCGTGCCGCGGTGCTGGGTTTCTCCGCTGCAGCCTCAGGGCGCCACCCAGGGAGCCGTCCCGTTGGGACCCGAGTGCCAAAGGGACTCGAAGGGACTGGGCTCCAGACCTTCGCAGAGGGAAGCGGCCCGCACCCGCGCCAGGCCCAACCCTGCCCTCACCAGCTGTTTGGTGATATCGTTAACCGTCTTCGTCTTCATCTGAGCTGAGGGTGGTTAACAGCGCCCACGTCATTTCCCATTACTGATGGTGCCCCGTGGCACCACTGTCCCCATTTTCTTAGCAAGGGCCCTTGTCTGAGGTCACGGAGCTGGTGTGCGGTGGCCCTCTGGAGCCCACTGACCCACACCGGCCCGGACCCGGCCATCCGTGCCTCCTCTGGGGCCGCTGGGCTGTGGGAGAAGCGGGGAGGCCCAGGTGGGTGCTCGGGAACGGGAACCCGCTCAGCCGGCGCTGGCGCTGTCTTTCGAGGTGTCACCAGGGAACCTGGCCCCACCAGTGCCCTCTGGGGGCCGCATGTCTCTCCTGCCCACAGGGTGCCCGGTGCCCTGCCGGAGGGAACCCTGTGCAGGCGTCATGTCCTGGGCTCTGCGAGGTGTCGTGGGGCCGAGTGTCGTGTTTCCCGTTCCAGAGCCTTCGCGGGCTCCTCGCCCTGAGTGGTGGCAGAGCCCCGAGTGTTCTCCAGAGAGTGCAGCCGGGCGCGGATCTGTGTCCTTGGGGATGACAAGCACATTTGCAACAAGGAGCCCCTTTCGAGGCACCTGGGGGTCCTGTTGCAAGTCCAGCAAAGGGAAGCGAATGAGCAGCACCTCACGGTGCAGCCAACATGCCTGTCTCCCGGCCGGCAGGCTTCTGACCCCCAGAGGGCCCCTCACGGACCACAGGGTGGAGAACTAGAGGTTTTATGAAATGACAGGTGCACAGGTCACGTTTTCTGCGGACTGGACATCTGTTTCCTGAGCAGCAGCTGGGAAGTTGCTCCCGGGCAGGTGAGGAGACCGGTGTCGGGGACGAGGGCTGGCTCGTGGTCGGAGCAACGCACCTGACGAAGGTCTCCAGACACCGTGTCTGTTCGGGGAATTGGAGACGTGTTGTGCTCACACACGCGCCCCAGTCGCAGGAGCGGAGGGTGAAGGAAACGTCACTAGTCCCCTCGCGGAGATGGAGGCACGTCTGCGGGGGGAGCCGGCCCCAAGGGGCACCCAGCCGACATCCGCGCCGCCGGCCTGTCCCACCGCATGCCAGCGGCCAGGAAGGTGACCGCAGCCTGCAGAGGCAGAGGAGAGGGAACAAGCTGGAGTCGGGAGCCAGGCCCTGGAGGGTGGCTGCCAGGTGGGGACACCCTTCCAAGCAGGAGGACACGTGTCCCCACAGGCCAGCGTGCCAGGTCCTCCTCTCGCTGTCTCCAAAGGAATGTCCCAGAAAGAGCCCTGGCCCTAAGCTGTTTATCCCCTTTTTATGACTTGGAAAGACATTGGCGACAACCACGTGCGAGGTCGCGTAACTGATCCCACCAGCCCACGGGCGCCCACCGCCTGCGTCCCCCGGACCTCTGGGCCAGGCCGGGCTCCTTTCTAACAGCAACTGTTGTCGTCTCCGTGGCTCCACTGTCAGCTCGCAGCAAAGACACGTGGCGCGCTGCCTCTGGCAAGGTCGGTGCATGTCCGTCGGCGGTTTCAAGAAGGAGACCACGTGCATTTGTGCCTCAGAGTCGGCCGGCGCTGACGCAGGACAGGAGCCGTCGTGAGGTCGTCCCTGTCGCGTTACACCGTAGGGCGTGAGCAGCAGCGGTCAGAAGCGCCTCGCTCCATTCTCTGGCCCTGTGGCAGGGTGGTCCCCAGACCTGTCCCCACGGCCCTGGACTTGGATCCTGGCCCTGTCCTCTGTCCGCTGGGTGGCCTTGAAGAAGTGACCCTGCCGTGCCATGCCACAGTGTGCCTGCCCGGGAAGGTCCGGCCTCTCGGGCTGTAGCAATGACTGAGGGAGAGTGACCTGCCCGGTGGGGTCTGCGTCCAGGTGGCCGGTCCGTCTGCAGTTGGTGCCGAGTGTGCCCCACCTGTCAAAGTCAGGGCGTCCATCCCCTGAAAAGGGGGCATGAGGGGACGTGGTGTGACCCCCCACAAAGGCACCTCCAGCCCTGTTGGCAGGTGGGGCCCGGACTCTCTGATGGGGGCAGGGTCCTAGGCATTGGAGGACGATTAGCGTGAGGGGAGTCCCAGCACCCACCCTGAGCTGTGACCACAGCTGGGCCCCAGACATGGCCCAGTGCCCCCCCACTGAGAACAAGGGGCTCGCGTAGAAGCCAGTGACCCCCTTTGCCAGCTCTCCCTTTGGAACTGTTTCCTCTGGCTCCTTCAGATATCTCTGCTCTCAGATGCACCCTGGGAACCCGTGCGGCCTGCAGGCACCCACGTGCCGGGTGCCGGCTGGGTCCGGCTCTGCCCTGCCCTGCCCCCGGCTCCCTGGACGAGTCTCCCACGGTGTGCGTGTCCCTAGTCCATCCCGGCACGGGGCGGGGGGACGTACGCTGAGTGGCCGGTCCCTCTGAGAGAGGACCTGGGGATGGCTCAGGGATAGGTGGCAGCCTGGCCACCCCGCCCCCCTCTTTATTCAAAGTGTCTGGCCCGAAGCCCCAGTCTGTGCCCCACCCCAGCTTTGTCCTGAGGCTTCAAGGTAGGTGTCTAGGAGACCCTAGGAGAGGCGTGGAGAGAGTGGACGGGGGCCTTCCTGCCGCCCTGCGCCCCTTCCTCCCTCACCCCCAGCAGCCTCTGTGCTGCCCTGGGGGCGGCGAGCATGAGGTCCATCTCTGGGGGGCTAAGCAGGCCCCAGGCCCTTGAGATGAAGTTCGGCGCCCATCCAAACCTGGGGTGTGTGGCAAGGCCAGGAGGTGGTGGGGGCAGTGCTCAGACAGCATGAGGGGCTTCGGGACGGCCTACATGGGCTGAACACGGCAGCGGCTTGTCTGCCAGGACCCCGGGCAGAGGCGCGGCATCTGGGGTGAGCTGGGCCTGCATTTCTGTTCACATAAACTAGCTGTAAGTTTCTCGTTCAGCCTGAAGGTCATCATCTCCATAGTCTGGGTGGTGACGTAGTCCCACCCCCTGCACCCACCGCCTGCCCGGGTGGGGAGCGGCTGTGGGTGCTCACTCCCGCGGGGTGCCGTGGAATTCCCAGCGAGCTCGGAAGGGGGTGCTCTGCGCTACACCAGGGCGGGGGAGGGGCACCAGGCGGCATTTGAACGTCTTAGTCAAAAACACGGGAAAGTTTGGGTTCCGGTGACAAGAAAAATTAATCATTGACCTGGTGAAGGCTCCTGCCCGTGTAGAACAGGAGCAGGTGACAAGGGCTTAGAGTGAACCTTGGATGGGGGAGCCACCAAGCCTGGTCACACTGGAATTCCACGGGATTCCAGAAAACGGCCCATGTCCCACGGCGCTGCCATGGTCTGTCCCCACGTCCCGGCCGGGCTGCCCCGCCGTGATCTCAGACAGACCGCAGGCAGCCGGCCCCCGTTCCTGGTGAGGTTTGCGAAGGTCACTTCCACGCCTCCCTGGGGAGCCAGGCCGGCAGCCAGAATTGGGCGGGACAGGGGGACTGGCTTTGCTTGGAGCCTCCGTTCCCGCCCGCCATCTCAGCGGAAGCTCGCGGTGCAGGTGGAATGTTCCAGAGCTCCTGGGCAGAAGCTTTGTCATCAGTGATTTACCGCACAGAGTGCACCTCCTGCTTGGGGGGGAGGGGGACGCTGGCGACTGACAGTGGGAGGCGCAGGCGTCCCTGCCCGACTGCGGCCCCCGGAGTTCTGGCTGAGGGTGTGTCGCAGGGCCCCACCTTCAGAATGTTCCAAACTGGGTGACTAAGAGGCCGACACTCTAGAAAGTAACTGCAGCGGGCTGCCCGGTAACTCGCCCGGGACGAGTGGCGGGGTCCGCAGGTGCATGGCGTCGTGCTCACGCCAGTCCTCCGGCAGGGTTCTTGTGTGATGTGGAAAACACTGAGGCACGTTCTAGGGACATTGTAAGACCTTTGGCACTCTGAGTCCGCGTTTCTTTCTCAGCTACAGAAAAGGAGTGACTGTTAGTATAACCTTATCTTAAACACTAACCCAGGGCTCTGAGCGGTGTGGCTCAGGGGGTGGGACGTCGTCCCGCCAAGCGAAAGGTCGCAGGTTTGATTCCAGATCAGGGCACGTGCCTGGGTTGCAGGTTCGGTCCCCAGTCGAGGGGCATATGAGAGGCAGCCGATCGGTGTTTCTCTCTCACGTTGATGTTTCTCTCCCTCTCTTTCTCTCTCCTTCCCTTCCCCTCTCTCTAAAACAAATAAAATAAAATTACCCAGGTATGCGTGTCTAGAACATGCCCATCCAAATACCTGCGTTTAAAGTCTCCCGTGCGTCATGCGCATTCCCGCCGTGAAATCCTGTGGTGCGCTCGGCAGGCAGACAGCACTGACGGTGAGGCCCGCAAAGGTGGAGGCGTCACCTTTGTGACCGCAGCAGAGCGGAGCTGTGGCAGTAAGGAGGGCTGCCCCTGTGATGGACGGGGACACGGAGGCCCAGGGGGGCGGTACGTCCACCAACGCAGGCGGGGGACCGTGGCAGACCCGAACCCCAGCCCCCATGGGGGTGGCCTGCCCCGGGCGTCGGGGAAGATTCAGAGGCAGGTCTGTGTTCCCTTCAGTTCCGATCCCAGTAGCTGAAGCCACACATAAAGGTTGAAAACTATTCCCAAGACTTACGTGGGCAAACAGATGCCGTATTCTACCTGGAAGGCGTCAGAAGGTAAAAGAGCCCGCCGTCGAGCGCTGGCCCCGGCTCACAGGGCGGGAAGCGTGTGTTCTCCACCTGTTGACGTGTTTGTTTGCGTAGTCACTCAGTGAATGTTTATTATTCATTCCTGAGATATTTACTCGCTCATTAGATATTTATTCATTCATTAGGTACTCCTTTAATCGCTCGTTACACGTGTGTTTTATTTATTCACTTGGATAGTTGTTTATTATATTTGTATCCTCATTAGATGTACGTGTTTATGCGTTTACTTGGTGCGTATGTTTTTTATTAAGCTGGTGGACCTATGTCTGCTGATTCATTAGATCATGTATTCGGACACCCACTCGCTCACGCCTTCACTGGCCACATAGCCGCGCACTCCCTCATTCCTCTGTGGAGAACCTGCCGTCTGTCCGTCCATCTGCAGGTGCAGGCGGGTCTCCGGCCTCCGCCCTCCGGGTCCGAGGGGACTGAGGGGTGACTTGACTTAGTGTCTCTCCCAGGGCCCTGCTCACGGTTGGAAGCAGGGACTTGATCGGTGTTGGCAGGGCCGCAGGTCGCAGGTGCGCCCCTGAGGACAGGCCAGCTGGCCGAAAGCGGAGACCCTGGGCCCGTCGGCGGCTCTGTGGATTCGCATGCTAGAAACCAGTCACGTTGGGCTCCTCTCATCCTCTTGCTCCGTGATTGGAGGGATGTTGTGTGCAGAGGGGCCACATGGGTGCGTGCAAGGGGGCTCTACATGTGTGTGCGGGCCCGCCAGGCGCCGGGGCCCGAGCTCGGCGTGCGAGGGGGCGGGGGGCGGGGGCCGGGGGCGCACCCCTTCCCCGTGGACGCCGCACCGCAGCGGGCAGCACGGACGGAACATGAAAGCGGAGACAATAGCTAGTTTCCTACCTTGGCCTGATAATGGGTCGTTCTTTAGATTGATTAATCCTCACGTTGCCTTTGCCCGTCAGTTTGGGAGTGACAGTAACAAGCCTCCTGAGGGCTCCGCTAATTTGCACTCCATTCAGCATCCCGTGAAAACCCTCAGAGCTGCGGAAGGGCCGAGCTCGGCCTCCTTCAATGGGGGGACGCTGGGAAAGGGGCCAGCTCGCACAAAGCCCAAAAGAGCAAATTGGCGGCAGCTTTGTTCTCCCCTTCCCCTGTCCCTTTCATGCGGGCTGCACTAGTTAAGCATCTCATTTGTCCCCTCCGGGGGCTCAGGGCCCGGGTCACCCTCGGGGCTGCCTTTTCAGGTGATCTGGACGCCCCCCTGGCCCGGCTGAGGGGGGAGGCGCAGGCACGGCAGCCTGAGGTGGGGCCACAGCGGGAATTCTGGGAGCCCGGCCTGGACGGGGCGGGGCCGGACCCTGACAGGGACACCAGTGGCCTGAAGCACCTCCTCCCTGCGACCTCCCCAAGGTCCCGGCTGGCAGTCTGCACTCCCAGAACCTCGTAAGGCCCGGTGAAGTCTCCAGCGTGTCCCCTGGCCCCACGCGCTGCTGCCTAACGTGCCGCCATACGTGTGCTCAGCACAAAGTGAAATCCACCAAGCCGGCCGCTGGGGCTCCCTGTACCCAGCTCTGTGCCCCCTCGCCCCCTGTCCCCAGGTCTCTGTCAACGCCCTAAATCTCAGCACCAAGGGGCAGTTTCTAAGCGTCCCCCCTCGGACCTTTTATTCCTGGGACAGAACCCTGAGCATTTACTGCCTTGCGTTTTTCGGGGATCCTTCCCCTCCTGCGCCGCCACAGCGCTGTTTGCAAATTACCGTGCCAACAGAGCTGTGTGCGGGGAGCCTGGAGGGACCTGCCTGTAAGAAGGTGGTTGTCACCTGGGGAAGAAAGGGGCTGTCCGCTCCTTCACCTGCCCGAGCTGCTGAGGTTGCGTCCCACGCGTACGGGCAGCCCCGCGTCAGCCAGAAGGGAGCTGCTGCGCCAAACACGGCGGGCAGGTGCCCAAGTGAGCCGGCGAGCACGCCTCGCTCGGCGGCAGCGAGGAAAGAGGCACCTTCCCGACCTTTATGAATTAAACATGGCGAGTCCCTCGAGTCACGGACCCACCCATTTTTGCTTAATTTGCTGACACAAACAACCCCACCCATTCTGTTGGGAAGAGGGCTTTGCAGGGCGGGGCGGTGGGACCCCGGTGGTCTGCTCAGCTGTTGTAATTATAACGTCGTGATGACTGTAATTTGCCACTCAGGCCTGTCACGGGCCGGGAAGCCACAAGTGCTCTGCCGGGCGCTGCCGGCGTGTCAACCCCGGGGACGCGTCGTGGGCGCCCCATTCCACTGGGGAGCGAGTCTGCGTTCCCTCCCCGCAGGACGCAGGTGTTCTGAACGTGGCCGACCGAGGGGCCCTGTCCCTGGGACAGGCCCGGGTCGGTCAAAGTGGGAGCTGACAGGTGGCAGTTTGTTCACGAGGGGCCCTCAGCACCTCCCGCTGTCACGGCGTTTCCGGAGGCTGAGAGAACCTGGTAGAATCCACTCTCCAGTGAAGCAGGTAGGGCTTCTGGGGCGCCAGCTCCCTCTGAGGTCGCCTGCCATCAAGGTCACCGCGAGGGTTGTAGACAGAGGACTCGCCAGGCCGCCCGGTGCCCTCCGTGCGGCCTCGCTGCCCCCCATTAATCCTGCAGTTCCAGATCCCTATCGGGGCCGCTCCGCCTGGGACATTAATTCGGAAGCTGCGGGCGGAGGGAGTGGCCCGTGAACAAAATGGAACAGCCGAGAGCTGCACCCGACACGTGCCCGAGGCTTGTGTGGCCACTGGGGCAGGCTTGTCAGGAACCCACTGTTCTCATTCCATGGCAACCCCTTTTATGGGGCGGGTGCATGACCCGCCCGAGGGCTGAGCGCTGACCAGAGAGAGGAGACGCATTTCTGTAGACAGTTCATTTCAAAAGGTGAAAAAATGATAAAGAGGCACATGGGTTCCCCTCTTCAGACAGATTCATGCAGCTGTTGGTCATAAGCCAGAAACTCCGAGACCTGCAGTCGGCCCGGCGCACCTGGGAACTTCCAGTGCCCTCCCCAGTGCCGGGCAGACTGGCGCCCTCAGGTCACAGGCCACAGGGGCCGTGCCGCTGCCTCCCAAGGGCGGGCGCTAGTCCGACCCGCAGGCCCCTGAGCCCAGCCCCTGGCAGGAGTGACCACGTAGCCACCTCGCGGTGGGAGAACATCTTCCCCGAATGTGCTAGCATCATCTTAGGGGGCGACGCACGTCCGCACTCTGCCGGGTGCCTGGCCCCGGGGTGGCATTTCCCACACCAGACAAGAGGTGCCCACAGCCAGGGGGGTGGGGGCCACCGTGACCTTGGCCAAGGGCAGCCGCGGCCCGAGCGAGTGCTGCCAGTGGATGCGAGCCCTTTCACTGGTGGGTCCTGAGACCCTGGCACGAGGCCCCCGTCAGGGACCCGACCTCGGAGGTCAGCGGCAGCAGCAGCCTGGGACCAGGGACCTGTGTAGACGGGTTACGTGCTCGGTGGTTGAAGGGGTGCCCTGCAGCTGACTGGGCCGTCCTCCCAAGGCCACGGAACGACAGCGTCCCGTGTGCCGACCCGTGACCGCCGTTCCTCTCGATGGTGGGTCCTGAGCTCGGGGTGGAGGTTTCAGTGGCAACCAGAGGCATCAGAAAGACAGTGTCTGTCTCATGGACTGCAACGAGGCCCCGGCAACAGGCCAAGTGCCTGTGTCCCCTTGGGGGTATCACTCGGGGCCAGCCCCTTGACGCAGAACAGAGCGTTTAAGGGGCTGGGAGCAGGCAGGCGAGGGCAGGTGGGCTGCACGCTGGTGCCCCCAGCGCGGCGGCTGCGGCATGTCACGCCTCTGCCCGGTGGGTGCTGGGGCCCCGGCGCCCCCTCCCGGTGCCCCGTCCTTGGAGGACCCGTCCGGTGCCCGTCCCCGGCGCTGGTGGCTTCGGGCCCGAGCTTCCCCTCTGCCCTTTCCCACTGGGCGTGGAGGGATGGCCGCGGCCTTCCCCTGGCAGCCCCTGCCCTCGCCTCGGTGCCCTCGGGCCTCCGATCCCCCCTTGGCTCTCACAGATTCTGCCCGTGTCCGCGCCCTCATTAATCAACGTCAAGCACGACATCGCAACAAGGGCGGCTTTCTTCCGCGGCCCCCGCAGCCTCCACATCCCATTGTCCCCGGCCGATTCAGATGGCAAGGAAACAGCCCATGCAGCACATAAAAGAGATGGGACAAAAATGAAAAGGCTCGGGGGAGCAAAAAGACGAGGCATTTTCCCCCTGAAACACTCGAATAAATACCCAGCAATGATAATTTAAATTATTCATACATTTATGAAAACATCCATTGAAAAGTGAAGTGTATGATGCTCTTTGTCTGTTGTCCTTGTCTCTTGTTTGGGATTAATCTCTACTGTAACCCGGGCCGGCCCGGGCCCTCACAAAGGCCACACTCTCTTTCCATGGGAAAAACGTCCCAGCACATCCCAGGGAAGAGTCGGGGGGGATTTGTGCCGATGTGCCCGTCGCCAGGCCTCGAGGCGCTGGGCGGGCTGCGTCCAGATAGTGTCCGAGGCACAAAAAGCCCCGAGTGGTTCTCACGTCTGCGTCAGGGCAGGGCCCCGGGCCTGGGGAGCGGGCGGGCTGCGCGGCCACACAGAGCTTGCCTGCGGTGCCTGTGGCCCCCCGGCCCCTCCGCGGAGCAAGCGTCGCCGTGTCCTCCGAGTGACAGCGCCCTGGCGGGCAAGCTCCATCCGGGGCCCGTGTGCCGCCCAGCAGGGCTGCTGGGAGGTTGTCCCCTGCTGCACGGGGCCCAGGCGGGCCGGCCCTGAGCCTCTCCTGCAGCGTGTAGGTGGGTGTCTCTGCGTCTGCTACACCCAGAGGACGAGCTCTGAGCCACGTGGCCGTGAGGCCCTGTCTGCCTCACGAAAAGACCGCCCGGCGATCCTGAGGCCAAAGACATTCAGATCATCCTCGAAGTCACATAGGGAGGAAGTGTGGCTGGCGGCTGTCTGCGGCAGCGACCTGGAGCCCACGGGTCACTAATGGTCAGCCCAAGTCGTGCGTCCGCCGGCCCCCATGTACCCCAACTCCCAGCATCTTCCTGTCTTTGCCCAGGGCCACCTCCCAAGGTCCCATTGGGTTTGTCCGTGTCATTCACCTCGGCTCCAGCTCTGTTTCTGGCTGGAATGTTTCAAGGACACAAGGGGGGAAGCTCCCCGCCTGAATCAGGCAGGTCGCTTTTCCAGAGTGTTCCCCGGCCAGTGCTCCCCAGTGCAAGCGCCGCTATTTTCGAAGCTTATTCTGACAGGGGCTAAACAGGCCCCGAGTGGAGCTGTCTACCCTCCCTCACCCCCCGCCACGGGGTTGTGTTGTGGTTTTCAGTGGCAGGAGAGTAGCTGGGTGGCCATTTCACGTCACCAGAAATGACCCAGAGCTCGGCCCCTTGGCGGGTGAGCCAGCTCCCAGCTTGGGGCTCGCGTGGGGGCCTCGGTGGGTGTGGCGATGGGGACGCGCCGGCGGCTGGAGGCTCTCTTGGTCCAGAAAACCCTGTAGAGGCTGTCGGGCTGCCCCTCCCCTGCCCTCCAACTTACTTGGTCTGGAATGACAGGAGCCGGGACCTCGTGGGAGCCGCCCTCCCGGTTGGATTTACAACTTCTCTGGTCTGGGCTGGGTCAGAGACCAGGGGCAGGCGGCCCCTTTCTACTCCCGAGTCGGATGAACATGGACCCCCAGGAGGTGGCAGCATGGACAGGTCACTTGAGAACTTGGCGAGGACGCAGAGGTGGGCGTCCCTGAGCACCCACGTAGGGGGCGGACATCGGGACCACCCCAACTGCGTTGCCGGCTGGCGACTTCCAAAGGCAAACTGTCGTCGCGGAAGCCACGGCTCCCCTGACCCCGGGTCTCCCATGCAGCTCATCCGGGTCCTTCTTTTCTGTCTTTGTTTTCCTGATGTGGGAATGTCTTGAGGGGCTCAGCCTGGTTTCCTGGAGTTCTCGCAAGTCCCACTGGCGAGGAGCCTAGGTGCCTTCCCTTCTGCCCGCAGTATCGAGGATGCTGCCTGCGTGGGGCCTCGCTCCCCACCGCCGCCGCCCCAAACAAGGTGTCGGAGCCCCTCGCCGGCGCCGCCCTGTGCCCCCTCCCCCCTCGCTGTCCTCCTCCTCCGCCACCGATGTTGGGGTCTGGGAAGGTAGCCAAATGCCACCGAGGACACTGCAGCAATAAATCATCTCTCGTCCAACATCTGCAGGCCCCGGGGGCAGCCCCTCATAGCTGCTGACCCCCCACCCCGCCCCTCTGACAAAACACCTATTGTCGTGGCCAAGTGAAGACGACTCGTTTCCACTTACAAAGGGCCTCTGGAGCCAAGTCCCGGGCTGCCAGGGGAGGTGCCTGGCGCTCGGCAGGGGGCCCAGGGCACGCTCTTTCTTCCTCCCTGGTTCGTACTTTTCCTCTCTCGTGGGGGTCCCCCAAAGCCTTTCATTCCGGCTTCATATTCACATAAAGACATCAAGAAAAAAAAACCCAGCAGAAAGAATTATTAGGCATGGCTGTCAAGTGCTTTATCAGGAAGGCAGGGAGGGGGACAGGGTAACCCTTTACGCGCTGGCCCAACGGGCCCGGTTCCCGAGAGGCCCCGGGCGTCGGGAGAGGCCGGGCCACCGGTCAGCAGCCCACACAGGCACACGCGCCTGCTTGGACCTGCGCGCGCTTACGTGCAGGTGGGCGTGCGTGGGTCTGCGTGTGGGAGGGTTTCCACATCGCCACACTTAACCCGAAGGTCCCGGGCCACTCTCCTCAGGGAGGGACACTCAGGGCCTTCCGTGGGGCTGTCGCGTTTTCTGTCCCAGTCAGTTCAAGAGGTTTCCCTTCCTCCTCCACTCCCGCAGGGGCTCTGCCCCCTTGCCCAGGCATGGGGGTCTTGTCCACCCTGAACTGAGAGGCGGCTGACACCGGAAGTTCCCCGGAGGCTGGAGGGAGCCGGAGGACATTCCTCCCTGGGTGCACGCTGGGCAAGGGTGGGCCGAGATTCGGAAACGAGATAACCCAGCTGGCTTTGCAGAGACCATTCTGTGCTCAGAAAGGTGTGCGCTGCTCTCGGCCATTAACCCCTGGCTTCCTGCTTTCCTCTCCCCCACAGAGGGCTTTCTCCCCCAGTGCCCCCCAGGCAGGGTGCTACCTGCCCAACACTGATGATTTTCTGAAGGCGCACAGTGGCCCCAGGGTCCAGCTCTTGCAGAGGAGAGGCTGGGGATAGGAGGGACGCCCAGGCCCCAGGGGAGCTGCGGGCTTGGGGCCGGGGGTTGGGGGGGGTGGGCATGTCAGGCACGCAGCTGCCAGGAGCCGCCTTAGAATTTGCTGAGGGGCACCCCAGGGTGCGCAAGGCCCCAGGAAGCGTTTTCCCCGCAGCCCTCTGATGCACAGAAACCGAAAACCGCATGCCGACAAACGGTTCCCTCGGCAAACATTTTTATTTCCAATTAGCAAAAGAAAAATGGCTAATTTGCTGCAGTTGGACCCGGCTGACGTCTCAATCTGCGGAGTGTCAGGGCAGTGAAAGGGAGCGTTTCACACTGGGCTGCAGAGCGAGTCTCTCCAAAGAGGGTCAGGGCAGCGGGCCCAGAAACCAGATTGACTGGCCACGGCACTGAATTACTCACACAAGACACACATTGTCTGCCGTGCCAGCTCCCGGAGGACCTGCTTTCTCCTTCCCCTCGGAGGGATCGGGCGGGGGAAGGGGTCCGAGCGTGGGAGGCGAGGGCAGGGGCTGGCGTGCCTTTGTAGGGGCAGGACCGTCTTCGGGATGGGAGAGCTGCAGGAGCCGGGTTAATGATTGCCCGGGCCTGTCTGCACTGTGGGGAACAGGACGATAAAACGCTCGCAGAGCCCGGCCACAGCTCTGCACCCAGCAGATTCCGGACCAGATAATGTCCCATGGGAGTTAATAACTGAACAGGCCCGGGATGGGGGCCACTCGGCCACCGCTCGCCAAGGCAGCCTGGCCCCCGCCCTTGCCATGTCCCCACTGGGCCCAGGGCAGCTGGTGGGGGCGGGGGCTGGGCGGGGGGTCTCCCCTTGAATCTCGGGCACTGTGTCTCCACCGTGAGCGAGCCTGCAGTGGGTCTCCCAGAAGAGCAGGCTGTTGCCCGGCCTTGAGGACCCCGGGGCCCATGGAGGCGGCATAGGACAGGACGCTAGACGGGGGCTTCTCCGGGAAGCAGGAGGCAGCCACACCAGACACAGGTGTTTGGCGCTGAGGTGATGACGCGACTCCCCAGGAAACCAGGGACCACGTAACCCCAGACTGCGAAGACCCCCAGCTGAGCCCCGGAGATCGGCGTTGCCACCCTCCAGACGCTGGCCTCCTCGGAGCAGACGCTCATTACGCACCCACGGGAGCCGGACGGAAGCACCTTGTTCCTGAGCCCGGCCCACGCCGGCGGTGCAACTGCAGGGCTTCCTCCTGGTTCAGAGTTCCGGCCCCTGCCCCTCTGCGGTGGGCGGCGGGGCCGGTGGGGGAGCAGCTGGCTGTCCACCTGGGCTGATCGTTGGCCCCGCCCCTGCCAGAAAGGCCCGGGTGGCGACCTTCGAATGGTCTGGAAGGGCCCAGCTTGGAAGCCGTTCCGATGGACGGAGTCCCGCCGCGGCCGGGCGAACAGGAATGCAGAGATGAGGCTGGGCTCGTCTTCCTCAGGGCCCTTCCAGTGACCTCTTAGAGACAGGCGCCTGGCCAGGAAAGGACAGCTCACTCGGGCAGGCCCAACGCGGGAGGGGCACTGCCCACCCCAGCCGAGCTGGCACCTTCCAGCCGCGCAACACACAGGGGGTGGGGCGCCCACGGCTGCCGGGACGCCGGACAGCAGGCTAGTGGGCGGACCGTGGGGGCAGCAGGCTTCATTTTACCCCCAGGAGGGTCTCTTAGACAGGGGACCAGGGTGGCCGGATGTCCGCTTTAGGGGCCCCGCGCAGCCCTGGTAGGGAGGGAGATGGAGGGCGCGTGTCAGGGCTCCATGTCGCTCTGGTCTCTACGGAAGCAGCCTCCCGACAAAGGAAGCAGAGGCCTGGACGCGGCCCCTCCAGGGACGGGTGCACAGTTGGCAGCTGTGCGGCCTCAGACGGGTCACCTAACCTCTCCGAGCCTCTGCCTCCCAGCATAAGGAAGTCGATGAAGCTGGATAACGTGTGTGCGACTTGTCCCGCAGGACGCGAAGAGCTGCCCGGATGCGCTGTTGTCCTGGTGCAAATGAGGGGAGAGTGCCCAAGGCTGCATTGTGGGGGCCCTTTGTCCTGAGTGGGCCCAGCCTGTCAGCGCTGTATTTTCTTCAGTAAAAATAAAGAGCGACCGCCCGGGCCGTCAGTCACGGGAAAAGCCCAGCCCTCAGACGTGCAGCGCGCACGGGGCTGTTAACGCAGAGGCGCGGGGGGCATTTTGCCTTTGGCCCCTTCCTGCTTGGCCTCGCGCTCTCCAGAGCCTGGGCACCAGGCAACACGCACGTTGCTCACACACATGCACATGTGTGCATGCCAGCACACACGTGCACACATGTGCACATAGAAGTCCCTCCCGGAGAAGCTGCTCTCCCCTCATTCTGAGGGCCAGATCCTGGGACCCCTCCGAGTTTCCCTGGATGGAGACTTTACCGGAAAACCCAAGAGGGCCGAGCACAGACAGGACACCTCAGGAAGCCCCTTGTCACCTCCCTCCTCCTCCCTGGATCCCAAGCCCCCAGGGCTCCCGGCAGAGGCCTTCGGACCCAGGGCAGGAGCCCTGTGAGAGCACGGAAGGGCTGTCACAGGTGCCGCCACCAGGCCGGCCTCCACGTCAGGTGCCGTGACCTTGAGCGCAGGTCGTGTGGGGCCCATCCACCCCCAGAGCAAACAGCCTGGTGGGGAAGCCGGTGGTGAGAACCGGCAGGAGGAGGCAGCCGCCCAGCCCGTGACCCTGCCCTGGAGACCCAGGCCCCAAGTTCCCCCACCGCCAGGCAGCCGAAGCTGGGTGCCCCTCCCCGGAAGGCCTCTCTTTCTCTCCTTCCCTCCATCAGGTGGCGGGGACAGTCTCAGCCTGTCTTCAACTGTCCCGCCTTTCTTGGTGGCTTCGGGAGGTGGGAACTGCTGGCCCTTCCCACAGGCGGTGCTGGCACGTCCTCGGCCCTGCGGGGCAGGCCTCGTCTCCAGCTGTCACACAGGGCAGGGCCTGCTCCCTGCTTTGGCCGAGCTCCAGGATCGCCGGGACGTGCCCGGGTCCTCCTGGCCCAGCCCCATGACCTGAGGCCCGGGTGGGTCCAGACACAGACGTTTCGCAAAGCCCCCGGGTCCTTCTGATGGGGCTCCAGGCCGAGGGTACCCTCCCAGCACCGCGGCTGCCGCGGGGCCTGCGCCTTGCCTGCCTCCGCCGGCCAGTCCCCGGCCGATGTCAGGCATCATGCATGCGAAGGGGGCTGGACACGGCGGGAGCTTACCCACCCACCATCACAGTCTGTGGCCGCTGACGCTCAGAAGGGGCTGAGGGCAGCTTAAGGGACACTCAGATCAGCCCCAGAAGTCACAGCGCCAGGGGCTCCTCGAAGTGAGCCCGTGCGGGGCCAGGGCAGGGCAAGGGGGATGGGGTTGGCGTCTGCGTGGGATCACCTGCCCGCAGGTGTGCCGCATCTGCCCCCACCCTGATGAAGCCCACAGGACCCCGCCCCCGCCTCTGCTGTTGGGGGATGGTCACGTGAACGCCATCCGGCCGACTTGAGGGTGCAGCTAACCAGTGGATTATGGAGTCGGTATCGATTTTTGTGGGGCGCAAACGTCTCTTGAGTTTACAACACCTGTTATCTCTTGACTAATAGAAGGGGACGCTGATGAGTCGAAGTTCATCTTTTGTCTCAGCTCCTTCCGCAGCCGGGAGGGCACACGCGCCCCACTCTCGGGCGCTGACAAACGTCACCCTTACCTGGGACACGGTGACAAAGGCATTTTGGGCACCAACGTCCGCGGTGTTCCATCGAGAATAACATTGCTTGGATTTGCTTTTGCCCTTGGATCAGATTAAACTCACCCAAAGCCGGCGTTTCCCTCCTGAGCTGCAGGGAAATACCCTGTAAACGGGGACTGTTTGGACCACATGTTAATATCGCAGCCCCGGGAACCAATGGCTCCGTAAATCACAGCCCCGGCGCCCCGGGTCACACACGCTCAGCCGGAGCTGCAGGACGTGGAGGGGCAGCCGGGAAGGAGGCGTCTCCTTGCTTTTCTCAGCTCGCATTCCTGTGAGCAGACCGGAGACGCCGCCGATGCCCGCCTGCCTCGGAGGCCGGAGCTCCTTCCTCAGATGTTAAGACAACAGGGTGTCAGTTTCGAACTGTTACGTATAATAGAAAATCCATCGCTCCCATCGAGCCAGCCTTCTTTGGCGAAGAGGCAGCACGCACCAGCGCACTCCGCCCCTCAAATAGATAATCAATTTCCCTGAAAACATCAATAATCAGAGTGGACATTTATTGCCCTTCGGATGGTTTATCTGTGGGGCCGGGGACAGTGAGACCGTGATGAATACCAAAACTTCCAGGGAACACAATTAAATGCTATGGGGATAAAGGATTTTCTATCGCACACACACACAAAAAAAAAGCAATCAAATTCATAATTGAATGCCATTGCATGAAATCGGCCAGAAATAAATATCTCACCCAAAGCAGAGCCCTGGGTCCGCTGTGACAGGCCACGCGACTGTGCTTCCAGCCGGCCCCTCTCCTGAGGGACCCAGCCTCAAGCGGGACCCTGGCCCCCTCCCACCGCAGAGAAAACCTGTTCCTGCCCTGAACCGGGCGCTGTGTGTGCCTTGACCGCTGGCGCTAGGCGGTGTCTGGGCTCCGTGAGGCCGAGGAGTTAGACCGAAGGGGGCGGTGGGGTGGTAAAGGCGCTGTGGGCAGCACAGGACCCGAGAGGGCTTGTGCGCTTCCCGGGAGGACAGCCCCTCACCCCCGGAGCGAGCAGGCCGCACAGAGCGGGCCTTGAGCTGGGCCAACAGTTGCTCTGGGAGAGACTCAAACCCCAGATCTGGGAATTCTTGTCTCTAGAAAATTTGCTCATTCCCGTCAGGCACAGTAGTACCAGGGGGCTCCGGTCACGGGGGCGGGCGGGCACCCTGCGCGGACGGAAGCCTCAGAGCAAAATTCTGGTGAGGCCGAAGGGCGTCACCTTCCCAGCCAGTAACAGGTTTCTAAAGGGGGCCATCGGGATGGTGGGGGCGGGGGCAGCACCGTTAGCTCCGGTTCAGGTCTGTTTGGACTTCACAAGCTTGATTTTTGAAAGAGCCTTGAAAACGTTAGCGTCTCAGGTCATGTACGCCCGGCAGTGTGGCTTTTAGTTTGGAAGGCAAAACAGAACACAGGGCATTTGGACACAGAACAGCCCCTTAAAACAGCATTTTGATGAGTTAAGTATAAATAAATCAGAAACACACGGATTTCATTTCCTTTAAAATACCCGCGGGCTCAAACGCTAGCCGGAGAAGAACCTGGCAAGCGGCGGTTTGGGGCTTTGACAAACCCAAATATTTTGAAGAGGTTCCTGAAATGTTTGCACCCAGGTCTCCTCGTCCACCCTAACCTTCTGCGAGCACCCAGTGGCCTCCTCCCCACCTGCCGGACGGGCAGGCCGTCCGTGCGTGTGCACGCTCCCGCCTGTGCGCGCGCGTGCAGTGTTGTGTCTGCCCGTGCACTCATGCGCCCACGCAGCCGGAAATACAGGGGAGATCCAAAAAGAGATGAGGCTTTGAGGCTGAAAGAATTCTAACTTTATTTTGACACGGAATGGAAAAAAATAACTCTACTTTTTAAGGAGCTGAAAAGGGGCTCCATCTAAATCAGACTCTGGGGTGAAGCCGGCAGTCCGCCGCTGCTGCCGGGGCATCTGGGCGGCGAGCGGGAAACCCAGCCCCGCCCCCAGAAGCGCGGGGTCCCGCGACCAGGGCTGCTGGGCCGGAGGCGGAGCGGGGACAGCCAGACGTGTGGGCACCGCGCAGCGCAGCCAGGGACACGGGCGCCAGCCGCTGAAGGCGATGTTCGTCTCGGCAGACGACCTTCCCGTGCCTGTGCCACAGGGGCGCTGGGGACAACCAGCTGGGATGGCTGTGGGACGGCCTCACCGGGGGAGGGCGGGCGGTGCCCAGTAGGTTGACAGGTTCAGGGACCCTTTGCTAAAACAGCGGCTCCCTCCTTGCGGCAGATTCGGAGGCAGGAAGTGAGGCCGGGGCTACCTTTCTTGCTGCCCAGGGCTGGGGGGTGGCCAGCGAGGGGCACCCTGGGTGCGAGTTTGCCGGGCTTCTTCCTAAATAAAATTAAAGACCACTAAAACAAGAGCGAGTGGGCACTGCTGCCCCAAGAAGTGCCGGGAGGCCGCTCGGATTCTCAGAATTCGCTCTGCGGTTTTACAGGCTAATGAAACTCAGGGCTCCCGCGCAGCACGCGGGGGACCGGGGCCTTGCCCGCGGAAACGTCCCCCACCTGGCGCTCCCAGTGGCCGCCGAGGCCCGACCCCGTGCACGGGACCCCGGCCCGGGCCTCAGTTGCCCGCTGTGTGCGTCCAGCGCTCTTATCTAGACCAGCGGGCCCCCAGCCCCGTCTCCGCGACATAGCTGCTCGCCCAGAGACATAAACAGAAACGCCGCCTGGCAGAGGGCGGCCCGAGACGCCCTTCCCCACGGCGTGCCTTTGGCATCCGATTAGAAAAAAAAAAAACAACACGCAATCAATACCCAGAGTTGAGTTTTGAGATTTTCTGCAGAGCTGGGCTGGGAGAGTTTAATAACAAGGCTCCTTACTGCTCGGCCTCTCAGCTTATAATAAAAATAAATATTTCCCCTTCCCGATGTTGACGGCGCTGCCAACTGCAGACAGCAGCTTGGAAGCGAGGGGGGCCGGGACGCCCTGACGCGCCAGAACCGAGCCCCGCCCGCCTCGGGGAGGCCAGGTGCCCTGCCCGGGACCCCAGGGGTCAGACCCCCGGCTGACCTCCCGTCACTTCTCTTAATTGTACCAGTTACTCCAGTCAACATCCAAGGCCTTTTCTCTTTCAGACCAAGACAGAACAAAGCCTCAAATTACTAACGAGACAAATACAGTGTCTTTTGCTAATTGGATCGGTTAATGTCAGTTCATAAAGCACTTTAAGGACAGGCGTTGGGGATGAAAGAGGCGATTCATATGTTTAATGATAGGCTGAGCGCCTCATCGCACGCACCGGCCCTCGGACGGCGTCGGCCACGGATTAACGCCTCCGCGGGAGCCAGCGCAGCCGTGAGCCCCTGGTCCCCCTTGGGCTCCGGTCCCTGCCGCCTGCCGGGGTGTGGCAGTGCACACAGACCACAGCCCCGGTGGCAGTTGGGGGCGCTCACCCTCTAAGGGAGAAGGAGCCCTGCGTTACTCCCATCGTTCGTGAGAGAGCCTTTGGTTAAGCGATTCGGAACAAGGCCCCCGGGCCCCCATCCTTGTCCTCAGGCCAGAGGCTTAGCTGTTTTACTCGGTGACCCCGGGCAAGCTCCTTGACCTTCACAGGCCTCAGTCAACTCAGCTGGAAAATTGGGTAAAAAGATTGTGGTGTCTCAGCCGTGAGCCGCTGAGTGGGGGTGCCCCGGGCGGCCGAACGGCGACAGCTGAGCGCACAGGGACCGGGTCTGCCGCTCCCTCGAATGGCCAACGACAAAGGGGAGCCCGAGGGGGCCTGTCCACATCTGCGCAGCTCCTGGGGACCGGCGCCCGGACAAGCAGAGTTTTCTAGGGGAGGGAAGTGAGCCGGAGGTGGCCTGTGGGTGTGCGTGCAGCCCACACGTGGGGCGCTGGGAGAGGCGCGGTGACGGGGGCTTCCTGCCTTAGTCTGCGCGGGGATCCCGCAAACCCCCAGCCCTGATGGGGAGGGACCCTGAGGCCCAGTGGAAGTGTCACAGCTGGAGGTCACCAAGAGGAGGGACCACCCTGTCTCACATCCCTTGGTCACCGTTGGCTTCCAAAGCCCAGCAGAGGCCACGCCGGGTCCATGTGTCC
Source organism: Mormoops blainvillei (assembly GCA_004026545.1). Taxonomy (NCBI): domain Eukaryota; kingdom Metazoa; phylum Chordata; class Mammalia; order Chiroptera; family Mormoopidae; genus Mormoops; species Mormoops blainvillei. The sequence goes on along the minus strand of PVJD01006103.1, from coordinate 76,158 downwards.
TTGCCCACCCACAGCACGTCGCCCACAGCCTCTGCCGGCCTCTGCCCCTGCGCCGCACCCGCCCTCCGTCGGCCCCGGCTGTCCAGAGCCCCTGCCGAGCGGGGCCTCCCGGGGCCTCCCGGGCGTGCTTGGGTTCCCTGCCCCTCCCCCAGCCCGCCTCTCTCTGTGTGCCTCTCTACCACCTCCCCATCTCTCTGTGTCTCCGTGTCTCTCTCTGATCTCTCTCTCTGTCTCCTCCCCCCACCCCCCCCGCCTCTCTCTGGGGACAGGACGTGCGGCCCCCGCCCCCAGGCAGCACTTGCAGACCCTGGCGTGGCTCACAGCCTGGAGAACCTCCGCTCGCCTCTCAGTCTCTGGGAAGAGCAAATAAATCATGCTACCAACCAACACTCTCCCAGCTCCAAGAACGGAGTTTTCAGAGCCCTGCTGTGGCCAAGAATGCTTCTGAAAGCGCGGTCGGTGTTTCCCGGAGGTCATTTGTGCCCACGCATGGGCCGGCGGACATGCTTCCCTGGGAGCGTTGACTGCGCGCAGACCAGCAAGGAGCTGGGGGAAGCCCCAGGGCCTCCCTGTGGGTCCCCCGATGGCCATGGCGTGGGCCCCGCTCTTCCTCCTACACTAACAGGTCATTTTCCCCAAGTCCGTCCCGTAGACGGATGGTGACCTTGTCGCGTCGACCTGACAGGCGCACCGCATGGCTGACAAGCTCCAGAGGCCACCTCCCTCCCCGTCGGGGCTGCCAGGCCAGGGGACACTGCACTCAGTGGAGCACTTTCCGTCCTCCTGCCTCTGGGATCTGTGAACCTGGCGGCCGGTCCACATCTGGCAGCAGTGGGGAAGCCGGGGGAGGGCTGAAGGGAGGGCAGCCCTGACTCTGTGACTTCGGAGACGGGACGTGAACAGGCGTGTGCACACCTACCGATGCCCAGGAGAGCGGGGGCGTCGCGCCGGTTCTGCGCGTGCGGGCCGCAGGCGGTTCTTGTCCTCAGAGCAGCCATGCGACCCTCGCGCACACGGCGGCACGCGAGAAAGCAAGGGGCGGTGACCCAGGAGAGTCACGCTCTGTGCAGAAGCCAGGGCGAGAAGCAGGCGCGTCTGCATCTGTGTTTGTTGGCGTTCACGCTCTGCACTTCCCAGGGCGTCACCGTGGCCTGGAGCTGGGCCGGCCCATCTCTCTGCAGTCGTCTGGGTCCCCTGCCCTCCGTCTCCAGCACTGCCATAGGACGAAATAACTTGGGGACAGTCTCGGGCGCCGAACTCCCCAGCCGAGGGCCTCGAGGCAGACGGCACCTCCACGGACGGCCTGCTGCCCAGTCCCTGACCTCCCGGGCGGCCACGGCAGCCAGAACAGGGTTCCGTACCCACCGGTGTCACTGGGACGCACCCCCTCACCCCGACCTCCCTCGGCGAGCCTCCCGGTGGCCATCGAATGCTGACCCATGCCCACCAGAAGACCCGGGCCACCAGGCCTGGCCCAGGGCGGGACCCCCACCCCACACCCCCCACCTCAGGGTGGGGGCTGCGCGTCCACAGACGTCGAGGGTCTCTCGAGGCAGAAACTCCAAGGGGCGTTTTGAGGTTTCCTCCCTGACAATTTTGAGCACTTCTCCTTGCTGGGAAACAAACGTGGGAGGAAGGACAGACAGCAAAGGGACAGAGCGGACTCAAACCGCCGCCAGCTTCACGCGTCCGTTCCTGGCGGGAGGCTGCGGCTGAGAGCGGCCTCCGTCTCGTGGCCACGCAGCTGTCGGCATGGTCGGGTGCTCCCGGGAGCCCTGCCTGCCTGCGCACCGGCCGCCACGGCCGCCTGCAGCCAGGCTGCCCCACCTGCTGGAGGCGACCTCGCGGGGGCCGCACGCTGGAGGCATCTGGGGTGACAACCTGACCGCGTTTCTTCTGCGTGGGATTCCGCCTTTGCCGTGGGCGTTGGCCGGCAGAGAGAGCAAAGGCCACCCTGGCACAGACAAGTCCCCTCTGCCCGTCGGGCCTCCTGTTCCCCGGACATTCAGGAGGCTTTGCTGCTGGACCCCAGGCTGCCGAGATCGGGAGTCTCCTGTCCTCTGGGCAGCCGTGTCCACCACGGGCCGGGACCGGCACGCAGCTCCTGTGCGGGACCAGCCAGTGAATAAGTTCGGCTCTTTGAGCCGTGCATGGTCTGTGTCCGTGTCCTTCTTTGTTTATTTTCACAACCCTTGGCTTGCGGGCCTCGGGCCGGATGTGGCCCACCAACCCTGCCCGAGGCCAGAGCAGCCCCGAGGGCCCTCTGTCTCTCCACGGCTGTTTGTCGAGCACCTTTGCTGTAGGTCAACCCCAAAGAGGACTGCGGCCTGAGCCGGGGTGGTCTCGAAAGCAGCAGTCACATGTCCGACTACAGCACGACTTAGGCTGTTGGTGGGAAGCTGCTGGGCCTCATCGCCGATGGCATCTTTCACACCCCTGGGCGGCCGAGGGCGGCGCGGGCGGTGTGTCCGATGTACCCGCAGCCCATTGCCCGGATGAGGGAGCCGGGGCCGTTTGTTAGGAAGGCACATGGGGACCGAGGTGCACAGCCAGGGTCTGGGGCGCAGACGCCGGCTGGGACTTGGACTCCCCACGCTGCTGCCGTGGCTGTGCTCCGCTCCTCAAAGGCTTCCGAAGAAGGAGGGTGGAGCTGACACCCCATCTTAGCCAGCAAGCCCCTAAAGGTGTCCTCGGGGACAGGCACCCCCCACCCCCGGGCTTGCCCAGGTCTGCGGTGTCCTTTAGCGCCCCCTCCGTGGCACCATTAAGTGTGGGGTCTGCACTGGACACGCAGAAAGGGGGCCCAGGGTTTGCCAAGAAGTGCGAGGTGCGGTGGGGGCGGGAGGCCGGCGCGCCCGGCGGGTCAGCGTGGGATTCCTCGGCGCAGCTGCTGCTGCTGTTGCGTCCCATCAGGAAAGTGTGTGGTGTCTTTGGCGGCTCTCTGCCTCCCACCGCCCCACGCACCGTGGTCCCGAGTCAGCACAGCAGCCGAGACGGAAGCCCAGGGGCTCGGGGCCTCGCCCTGTCTCCTCCCACAGATTGGACACCGTCCTGGCGGGAGAGGACAACTCCTTTTCGTCGTTTCTCCCTCCTCACGGAAACCCCCCTCCCGCCCTCCTGACAAATGCAACCGGTTTTGTGGAGGCCACAGAACCCAATGGCCTAGAGGGAGTCCCAGCCCTGTAGCTTCCCAGCTGTGTGACCCGGGCCAGCGACTCAACCTCTCTGAGCTTAGCATGCCCAGGGCAAGTGGGCGCCTGAGAGAGTGTCAGGGAGCATTAGCTAAGACCACCCCACGGCACCTTTGGCGGAGCACGCGTCGGGGCTGGGCTTCCGATCAGGGACGGGGCGGCGGTCTATCTGGCTTCCCTGGTCGGCAAGTTGGCAGAAAAGCCCGCAGATACTGCTGAATGGATCTGTGAAATAATAAAGACGCGCATTAGGCGAGGCCAGAGCTTCATCAGGGAAGGCCTCCTGTCCCCGTGGTCATGGCCCCAAGGGGCACCCTGACGACAGGGGGCTGCTTTGCCACCTCGCGCTCCCAGGCAGTGCCGAGGTGCTGACCGTCTTTACCGGAACGAGCACTCCACTCTGCTCTGAAATGGGAGGTGATGACTTCTGACCCTTCCACTTCCAGATAATCAAAGGTGACCCCAAGCCCCGGTGAGCGGGTTGCGAACTCACAGCCCAAGAAGAGCCCAAATCCTGGGGGACGTGCCGGGTGGGGGCCGGGGTCGGGGTCACATCTTGGCGTCTGGCCAGCCTCGTCACCCGGGCCGCGTGGGCGTTGGAGCCACCGGTGCCGGGAGATCTGTGCCCCGCCCCCCGCCTCACTTATGATTATTAAGGGTCATCTCAACCGACGAGTTATCAATAAGCAAGGTCAAGAGAAAGCACATTAATATGAGTCTGTCAATACCCAGGTTATTTCTAGAGCCCAAAAGGGCTGCGAATGAAAGACAAACCCGTAGCCGCTGACCCTGAGATTTGCACCTCCCGGGGGGCGACTGGCTGTGGGGCCTGCACGGGGAGCAGCGTGGGGTCTCCGGGAGTCCGGGGGGGTGTCACTGGGGGCTCCCGGCAGAAGCCTACGCACGGTGTTTCTAGAAGTGAGAATCGGATGGCTCGCTACGGTCCTGGGAGGACGCATTTCTCGGACCAGAGTTTGGGGGGCCACGTCCGGTGTGCCGCGGGCAGAGCTTGGCGTTGAGTGCGAGTTCAAGCGAAGGGGTATGAGGGCAGAACCCGAAGCCCGGGTGTGCCCTGTGCCCTGCGCATCTCGCAAGGGCTGATCCGCGTTCTGGGGCTGCAGTGGGGTGGGCTGTGCGCGGGTGTCAAAGAACATTCTAGGAAGCCCGGCGGGGGGTTCCTCAAGACCGCCCTCTGGCGCACCTCCAAGAGGCCACTGGAGAAGGGGCGTCGGGACTTTGAGGCTCCTTACTCGTCCAGCAAAGCCTGGAGCCTCCAGGTCTCGGGGGCTTTGGGAGGTGCGTCTGCTGGGCTGGGGACGGGCAGAGTTTGTGGGTCTGGGGGCCCCGAGGCACATCAGACACTGACAGTGACCTGGGGGTTTGGAACAAGGCCTGCATGTGGCTGCTCTGATCGTTCCCTGTCTGGGGGTGTCGTGTCACCCCTAATGTGCCCCCAGCGTTTGGACGGGAGCCCTTCTGGGTCGGCCTTAATACCCCTCCAGACTGACCACACGGAGGGGCCCCTGCGGGGGGGCCTTCATGCCCAACCTAGACGGTCTGGGACACGGGGGCTTCTGGGGCCCGGCGTCCTGGCACGCTGGCCCTACGCGGAAGGGCCGGCTTTCCGGTGTCGGGGTCAGGAGGGAAGACCTCAACCCTGGAATGGTCCTGATCGGTCCCGGGCTCCCCAGCCAGAGGCTCCCAAGGGAGCTGGACCCTGTGCCCTTCAGACCTGGGTGCCTGATCTTCAGCCACTTACTGAGACGCCCAGCCCAGACAGGCAGGGTGCTACCCCCGCAGGGCATAGATTCCCGCCGGGCCCCGAGTGTGGCTGTGGGGACCACTGCTCCGTGGTTGCTCTATGCAGGGGTTCCATCGTTCCCTCGTTTACTCCCAACTTTTTATTTGGTCAGCGCTGACCTGGCCCTACAGCGCGCTTCTGCCCCAGGGACTGAGACAGGGCCTCGGACCCAGCCCTCGGCCCCAGGCAGCGTCTCAGCCCCTGCGGGGCAGGGTGGACGCCAGCAAGGCCAGCATAGCTCCGAGGGGCATGTCTGCCTCCACAGGCAGCTCGTTCACAGAGGACTAAAAGGAGGAGGGGGCGGGGGCGATGGGCAAGGCCACACCACAGTGTCGCCACGGGTCACCAACTTTTGACACCAGGTCTGTGCACAGGGAGCGTGGGCTTCTTCTGGTTGGACCCCGTCCCTAGTCCCCTTCTGCGGGGTCTGGGGCTGCCCACGGCCACGTAGCCCTTCCCACTCTTGGCTTTTCTGCTCAGACTCAAACCCTCAGAAGGAAGCGCTGGCACCAGGTCCAGGAACTAAGGGCCCTGCAGAACGTTCTCCCCGTTTCCGGGCACGCGGGTCCGGTTCCTGGAGCTGGTGGCTGGGAGGCCCCTGGACGCGCTGGCGCCCTCCTTGCTGAGGCTGAAAGTTATGGCTTGTCATGAGTCATTGATTGGAAGTGCCACACGTTGCTCGGTGCCTATGATTTACACGCACTTCCTCGGGGGCCATCCGTCTTCCGGAAGCAGGGGCAGGAAGCCGTGCGCCGGGGCAGGTGCGGCCCTGGGTACTCGGCTATTCGGGACAAGGGCTCAGCGCTCAGCACACCGCCTGGCAGAGCAGGGACTCGGGAGCCTGGGCCACGCTGCTGACACCCACACGGAACTCGTGGCCTCCCCCTGCCAGCTCCCGCCCAGTCAGGGCCTTTCCAACCCCCCCACTGGCCTGGGCCACCGGCATGTCCCCTCTGCCCAGGAGGGAGCTCCTGTGGAGGTCAGGACGCGAGGGCGGAGGCCCCAGGGTACGGGCCCTGGAGGCCTGTCCTGCTCCAGGGGTCCCAGGGCTGGGTCAGGCCACCCCACTCAGAAAGGGGTGACAGAAAGGGCTGGAACGTATGTATGGGTGGGGCTCTGAGACCCCAGCATCCAGTGCAGGGGGATCTGAAGCCTCGGCTGGAGAGGCTCGAGCGCTCGCAAGCTGGGTGTCCGACCGGGGGGTAAACTGCACCCTCTCCTCCCCAGGAAAGGACAGCCTCGAGGGGCAGTCAGAGAGCGTGGGAATCCTTGCCACCAGCCCCAACACTGCAGCCCCCAGACGAGGTGGCCTGAGCACATCCAGCCCCGACCCCGCTGGGCCCCGTGGTATTGCACACAGCGGGCAAAGCAGGTTCGGGGCCGGGGCCGGCCGCGGGGCCACGCCTGCCTGCTCGCCTCCTGGGATACAGCCTGGGGACCCGGGGAGGCCTGGGTGGGCCGCTGGCGGGAGCGAGAGGCAGGACCCCTACCTGAGGGCTCCCTGTAGCCTCTGAGGGGCCTCTGGGACTCTGGCCCAGGACGTGGACTTGCTGTCTGCCCAGGAGCGTTTGCGCTGAGGTCGTCAGCTAAGGGACCGAGGGAGCCAGCAGCCCTCCGGGCGGCGGCACCCCCTTCATTTCTCTGGCTGTGTAGTTGGGGAGGTGGCTCGTGGGGGAACGCTGCTTTGTCTGACCCTGGAGGCCCGAGACCGGAGGCCAGGCCTCCACACTTGAGCCACCTGTGGTCCCCCCTTAGGAAAGAGGCTGCCCACCTGCCTGCCACCCTGTCCCTGCCCCACGGGCCCACTCCCCTTGGCCTTGGCAGGGCCTCCTGCTTGACTGCCGCATCCGCCCTTGCCTGCTGTGCACCTGCAGCAAGTTACTCTTCCTCTCTGGCCTCCTCCTCATCTGCAGGGAGAGGAGAGGGGCTGGCAGCCCTCCTGGAGGCTGGCCCTGAGTTTCAACGCATTAAAGTGCGCACGTACCAGCACGGCGCCCGGCCTGCCCTGGGCCCCCTCCCCCTCACTGTGGCTGGCTCGGCAGGCAGCCGCCAACGGGTCCCCAGGTAAAACCGGGCAGCCGGCAGCCCGTGGACAGGAAAGATGCCCCACCTGCTCTGAGGAATAGCCATGAGGACTGCAACCTCGCAGGGACCGGGCGCCCTCCCCTGCCCCGCCCTGCGCCCGTCGCCCCCTCCCACCAGCCTCTGCATCCGTGGCCGCCCTCGGAGGCCAGCGGAGCCCCAGCCTGCACGAGGACGCCCATGCAGTTCCCCGGGGCCTTCCCAAAGCCCGCGGCCCCTCCCAGCCCCTGGGCTTTCACACGTTCCGCCCCCCGCCCCTGTCTCGGGGCAGCCCCTCCCTTCCTCAGCCCACCTCCACAGCCCCTGCTACAGGAACCCTGCTCCCAGGAGTACCCAGCATTCCCGGCTCCCTTGTGCTTCAAGTACAAGTCATTGAAGGAGGGAGGTGCCCTCTGTTGCCTCCGCCCCAACGTAGCTAATGTAGCTGACATGGGAATGAGGGCTGTTTTGAGACTTTTTAAAATGCCGGCCAGGGTCTTTCAGGGGGCAGTGTAGACACGGGGCACTCAAGAGCTGCATGGAAATGACAGCGTGGAGGGTGTCGCCACCCTGCCCTCAGAGGACCTAGGACAGACTAGACCCTATAAGGCAGAGAGGACAAGACTGTGGCGGGGGAGGGCGGGGTGGAGAATTCATTCAGTCATTCAGTCATTCATTCATTCTTCCGAAAGGGAGCCGTAGCCCCCCGCGGGCCGCAGGCGGAGCAGGGTGTCTGGGCAGAGGGCGCGTGACCACGGACAGAGACCGCCAGCAAACAGAGTGTTCGGGCACGTCTGACAGCGGGCAAGCGTGCCCGGAGACGCTGAGCCTGAGCAAAGCCGTGCCGGCCAAGAGCCTGTTGTCCCCCGCCGTTAGCGCTGGCGGCCAGGGCAGAGCAGTAGGCCCCGGCACCCCAGACAGGTCAGGAGAGCGGAGGAAGGCTGGGGTGGGGGTGCCCCTGGGGAAGCGGGCCGGGCTTCAGGGGCCGTGCCGCAGGCAGAACCGCCTGGGCTTCCTTGTTGGACAGCAGAAAGGACTGGGACAGTGGGACTTGGCTGTCACGCGCAGTGGGCCGCGTCCTCGCCGTGGACAGCAGTGTGGGGTCTCCGTGAGGAAGCGGCAGTGTGCCAGCCCCCGACTGCAAGGTCCTGAGCGAACGGGAGGCTTGGGAAATGGGCCGGGGAGAGGGGAGGGGGCGGAGGAGGGGAGCGCTCGCTCTCGCTCGGGCTGGGAATGTAAACAGCGGGGAGACCCATCTGCGACTGGGGGATGGGGCCTCTGAAGGAGCCGGGCCCTCTTCGTGCCATACTTGGCTGTGTAAATGTTTTTCTTAGGCGTAAAGAGAGAGCCCCCAGTCATTGGCCAGGTCTCACTTGAAAGAACTGAGAAGTATCTGTTTAGGCATAAAAGCTAAAAACAGTGTCCAAGGCGCCTTTCGAAAAAAATCATTTCTGCAGCTCAAACACGGCCAAGCTGAAATTTTTTTTTAATGCAAAAAATAAATAAATATCACCCGCTCCCAGTTGAGAGCTCAAGGGTTTGTGTCAACACCGTGGGAGCTTTCGCTCCAGGAGCCAGAGCGGCCGGCAGTGACTAACGCCCTTCACGGTTCCTGTCCTGGCTGCCAGTGGGATGACACCCAGCTGGGCGCGAGCTCCCGGGGCCCAGGGCCTGCCGGCAGGGAGCGCCCTCGCCTGGGAGGGTCCTGGCGGGGGTTCAGGTGTGAGTCCCTGTCGGAAGGGGCGCCATGGGGCTTGTTTCCGCCAACACACCCAGCGGCCTCGCGTTTCTCCCCGGCAGGAGCCCAGCGTCAGGAGCCTGAACTTGAACTCGGGCTTTTCCCCGGAGTGGCTCCTTCGCCGTTGCGCTGTGTCTCCTGTGCTGCTTCCTGTCCGTACGGCGGGGTAGGGTGACCTGCCCGGCTAGGGTTACCGTGAGAAGTAAAGGAGAGCCCGCCACCAGGTGCCCGGGGACAGGCCGCCACACCACAGCCCCAGAGCAAGTGCCCGCGGCGTCCTCAGGTCCCTGCGGCGGTGGCGGCTGTCACCGTGTGAGTGTGGCGTTTACACCAGGGACAGTGGCAGCTGTGGTAGGGCTTTCGATTTGTTCACAGAGTTAAGGATGAGGCTTGTTCTTTAAAAACTTCACCCTTCCAGAAGGGGCAGAAGCACGCAGGGGGCCGCAGACGCACTTTGCTGAGAACGAGACGAGCCTGAGGGTCAGCCCATGCGGCCCGCTCTGCAGACACTGTTCATTGGGCGCGGATCCACCCTCAGAGGGCAGGCCCCGTGGGGCCCACGCCAGCCGCCCGTGGGGCCTGGGGCCTGATCCCCGGCCTGCTTAGGCTGTGTCTCCCACAGGACCCTGCAGCCCTGCAGCCCCCCGGTTCCCCGGAGGTCAGCAGAGTGTAGCTCAGAGACAGCATGGGGTCGGGGGTCTCCGTCAAGCACCAGCCACCCAGCCCTCCTCTCCTGACAACCCTGCGTGGCCAGCACAGGCAGCCCTAACCCGCAACCCCGATGGCTTCTGCCAGGGCAGGGCCTTGGCCGAACTGAGTTTCAGCCACTTCCAGACACAGGCGCACAGCTCGGGGCGCGAAGAGGCCACTTGAGCGGGCTAGAGAGAGGTCTGGGCTCCAAGGCCAGGGGTGAGAGGCCGGTAAACGCCGGTGTTCGGTGACTTCTGGGGCCACAGGACCGACTGGGGACGGGGAGGGGGCGCTTCGCCCGCTTCTCTCTGGCTTTGGAAGCCGAGAGGCCAGACTCCGTCTGGCTTCCTCCTGTAGATACGTTTTCAGATATTTCAATAATAACAGATGATTTTGCAGGGACAGAACCTTCTGGGATTCATTTGTGACGCCGACCAGAAAGCTTAGCCCCCCTTGGGGGACACGCCAGAGCTCCGGAGCTGTGAGCGTATGAGATGTCTGTGTCTGTCGGCTCTGGCCGGCTCTTTGGAGAACAGAGGGTATTTATTTTAAGAGTCAAAAAAGATATTTTGACCAACCCCACTTAGTTCAGCGCTGGCACCGATACCAGCGAGAGAAGCGAAACGCCGGAGGTCAAACCTCGCTTTTTTGGCTAAAATGCTTAATCAAAACACACCTAATACTTGTGCCGGGGTGTGGAGACGGGGCTGAGAGCGGCCTCAGCGTCTGCCAGCAGCCGGCCGGCCAGCGAGGCCGTGCCGAGGGCCCCGCTCGCAGAATAAAGAGGCACTTCAGCAGCGCACAGCCTTGGCGGGGGGAGGCCGGGGCTCCCAGGCTCCAGAAGGGGTGCGTCCGGCCGGTGGGGGTCCACCCGAGGTCAGCGGTGGGTGAAGAGCAGAGGTAACGATACGCCTCCCTGCCAAGGCGGGCCGTGAATAGGGGAGGCAGAGAGAAGCTTCCGGAACAGCGGGTTCTGGAACGTGACTCAGACTCTCCGTTTGCAGGAGGACTCTTCTTCAAAGTCGCCATGCCGGCTTCCTCCTGGGAGGGCATCAGGCAGATCAGGCCAAAACCCTCCTCTCTGTGTGTCATGTGATTGGGCAGGGGTCTACCCTGGTCACCTGTGGTCCTGCAGCCGTGCCTCTGGCAGCCGCACTGCCCGGCCGCCCACACCCACAGCCCGAAAGGAACCGAGAACCAGCCTCCGCGGAGCAGGGAGGACAGCCCGGAGCCCCGGGCCTCTCCGGCCCCACCCGGCCCGCTCGGCGCTGGTGTGCGCTGATACGTTCTCTCTGGATGTACTTGCTCGGGGTGTTACATGTACTGTCTCGGCCTGTTAGGGACAGTATGGGTTACACACCCACCTCTCTGTCCCCATCGAGCGTGGCTGCTGGGTGGACAGGACTATCACAGAGCCTGTACCCAGACCTCCTCAGACACTTCTTGAGGGGAGGGAAGGTTTGTCCCCTGAGCCACTCCCTCCCATCTGGCCACGGTCAGCCTCCGATGAAGGACAGTGGCTCTGGCCACCCCCTGCCCAGGGCCTGTGGGACCCTGTCGGGCCTGGACAGCAGCCGGCTGTGTTAAGGGACGGCAGAGATCCGAGAGAGAAAGGCTGCGTGGCACTCCCGGTGTGCCCCCGGCTACTGAGCGCGCCAGGAGTGGCTGGTCCTGTGTCACGGGGGCCGGCCCCGCTCTCCTGAGAGAACCCCTTGGGCTGGTTTCTGGCCCGGGCCTTCTGAATGTGGAGGGTGGTCTGCGTGTGGGCTCTTCGGACGCAGGTCCAGGAGTCTGGGGGCACCCAGGAGTCAGGCTGCCGGGGGGCGGACCCCAGGTTCCCCACCGCGGGGACACGAGCTCCAAGCAGCCGCCATCCCCTGCCCAGAGTGCAGAGCAGGCAGACCCACGTGCCTCTCTGCAGGTCGGGACCTCTCGCCCCAGGACGCTCTCTGCGTCCCTGTGTGCGGCCCGGCCTCCGCCCGGCGGAGCACTGACTCCCGCTGGCGTGGAACACAGTTCCAGGGCAGCCCGCGGGCCCTGGGACAAGAGAGATCCACCTGTGCCCTTCTTGCGTCGTAAGCCCATCAGTGGCCTGAGGGAACCTCCGACCCCCTTCGTGAAGTGGCCATAAGCCGTGTTTCCCTGGGAAGCCCCCAGTGCTTACGGGCTGGCCACGGTGGCGTGAGAAACTGCCCAGTCATCGCAGCTGCCACCTCTCGAGGACCAGGACGTGGGAAGCAGGGGAGGAAGGAAGGCCAAGGCCACCAAACGTCAGCATGAAGACCCAGCTGGCCGAACCGGCTGCGGCAGGAACGGCGGGCGCTCCAGGAGAGGGGCCGGGGACAGAGGGGTGGCTCCCACCCCGGGCCCAGTGGGCTCAGGCGTGGCAGGTGGTACTGAGGGCCTCTGGGGAGCGATGGGACCAGCGGTGTCCGTGCCCCTCACGCCGGCTCTGGCCGGGGCTCCCCTGTGCGCCTTCTTCCCACCGGAAGAGGAAGGGCCTGCTGGCCAGGCCCAGCCAGAGGCCGGAGAACCGCACACAGCCACGGGGCACATCCAGCTCAGGGATGGGCTCAGGGCAGTGTGAGCGGAGAGGTGAGCGTTGCTGGCCTGGGGCTCGGGAGGCGCGGTCGTCAGTGTCACCTGTGGAGGTACCACTGACTTCTCCGGGGACCCCAGAGAGACAGTGTCTTCAACGGCATGTGCCAGGAGCGGGCAGGGCCGGGAAGGCCGTTGCTGGTTTCAGCCTAGTCTTTAACCCGCACCCCGACCCACGGACGGCGCATCTGCTGATGGAGGCCCAGCGTGCACTGCGGGCCGGCGCCCCCGCCCAGGTCCCCACTCGCAGGAACCCTGGGCCACCAGGGGCCAGCCGTCCCTTTCCCCAGACCTGAAGGGGTTCCGTGAGCCAGAGACCTGGGCAGGTCCCACCCCTGAACGCTCCCCTGTCTTCCAGAGGCGACTTCTGTGAGTGCCCGAAGTCAGTGCGTGTGACCGAGGCGGCCATGTGACCAGCGTGGCCGGCCATGTCTGGAGAAGGCCACATGGCCCCGGGACACATGCATCAGGCTCTCCAACCATGCGAGGCCACCATGTGTCTGTACCCGGGGGTCCCTGAAACCCCTCCCCTGGAAGTGGTCCCAGCAGCTGCAGGGCAACTGGATGCGCCTCAGGCCTCTTCGGGGACAGCGTTGGGTGGGGCCCCATCCTCGTTCAGCACAGCGCCGCGCCTCAGCCTCAGCGCCCCTCATGCGGTTAAGTCCTGGGCCCTCAGGACAGTGCACTTTGTAAAAGCTGAAACGCCTTTTCCCACTTCTGGCCCATAAGGGGCAGGTTTGTAAACCGCAGATCTCCACCCCAGGCAGGGGACCCTGTGACCCCATGAGGGGCCTTGGCCATCCCTGCCGGGTGGCCAAATCCAGGGAGTGGGCCCGGACTGCCTGCGGTAGGACGGTCGTCACGGCCCTCTCTGACCTTGGGCGTGGGTGAGCTCGGCGCTTTCCTGAAGTCGCCGGCTCTTCTGAGATCAGCCTCTCCTCTCTCTGCTTCGTCTCGGGGCAGACGGATCGTTGCTGGCTTCTCGACTCTGGGGCCAGAGTGAAGACCAGGCAGACGAGGGGGCAGGAGGACTGGCCTGCCCACTGGCTGCACTCGGCCCCCAGCAGCCAGGCCATGTTCATGGGCCTGCCCAGCCCCAGGCCCGGCAGGGCCAGGGCACCAGGTCCCCCGGTCTCCACGGGTGCCCCGGGGACCGTCTGGCGTCCCTGCCGCTCTGCTAACCTTCTCTCTTTTCTTTATTCGCCGTAGTCACTGTCCAAACCACACTTTCAGAATCTATTAAAAGAAACCTAAAATCCCCAATTGGTCAGAATCCTCAGCGTTTAAAAATATATGACTTATTGTTATTACAGCTGAGCTCAGGCAGACGTGCCCGCGTGTGGGAACGTGGCATCCCGAGCCGCTCACCTGCCCACGCGGGCGCTGGCGGGCGCTCCGCTCCACGCCTGGGGTGTGAAAGGCCACAGTGTAATTGGAAGGGGAGGGGAAACAAAACGCCTGGACTTGACACCGGTTCTTGTTTGATTTTTCGAATATTAGTTTCAGTCTTGGTTTTCACTCTCATGGAAATGACGTTCCAATTTCTATACGTGTCTCTGCGTGGCACTGCGATCCAGAAGGGAAAACCCCATTTATGCAGCCCATTGGCCAGCTCACTTAGCTGAGAAAGCGCCCTGGGACTGTCACTGAAAGGCCACCTTCTGGGGTGGAACCTGGTGGTTTTCAAGAGGGGCCGCCTGCCAGGCCAGTGCTACGGCGTCCCAGCCGAGCCAAGGGAGACGCCTGGGCCCTGCTGCCCAGGGACACCCAGAATGGCTGGCACTTTCTCTCTGCCCCAGGCCTGTGCCCGCACGACCAGACGGGACCCCCTGCTCCCCTCCAGGCTGGCTTCGCACAGAGTCGCCCCCAAACGCAGGCTGCCCACTTTGCTGGTGGACCTCAGAGGGCACAAGGAGGGAGCTTGTTACACTCTTCGCAACACCTGTGTGTCTCTGCTAAGCTGTCTCCGAGGACATGTGCTGGTGTCCGCCCAGTTACCCAGGGACCAGAGCGAGCTGCCTTTCCAGGAAGACCATGTCCCGAGGGGGGTTCCTTACTGTTCTCAACAAATGGGGGAGACACTGTCAGGAATGAAGGACCCAGCCCCCCACAGGGCACATTTATCATGCCATGGAGAAGCCGTGGGGTTGCACACACGTTATTTCAGAGAACCTGCGACATGCCCCCCGTGGTGCACGGCCGCCGCGGCCTACAAGCTGCATGTTGTCAGAAACTAACAGCTGCTTTCAAAATTGTTTTGCAGCAAATGCTGACCGAGGACGTGTCGTCACAGGAGGGCTGCGTACCAAAGGTAGGAGAGCTGCTGCTGCCTTCTCTGGCCCCGCTGTGGGCACCCCAGGCAGGTGCGCGTGTGGCCGGGCGGTGGCCGCACGTGGCGGGTAGGTGGGCCATCCCAAGCGATCGTTGTCGGTGACCTGTGTGGGCACGGAACGGGGATGCCCTGTAATGAGGACAGGGCTTGCTTTGGTCACACGGGCAGGTGGGGGTCACTTCGCCGAGCTCCTGAGAGCTGAGCAGAGTCTGTGCCTGTGGGCGTGCTGCTGGCCAGGTGGCCCCATAGAGCCGGGTCACCTCCACCCTTCTCCGGTCACTCACGTGAACAGAGGGCAGGGAGGGAGAGACATGACTGGCCTCAGAGACAACCACGCTGCTGCCCTGGGTGTGCTCGGCCCCCGAAGAGGGGCCTGTGTGAGCTGAACGGGCAGCCCGTCAGCGAGAGACAGTGTCCACGTGGCCATCTCCTGGGCTCAGCCAGCTAGTGACAGATAATAGCCGAGTGACAAACGTCAGCTCTGGAACACCCAGAGAGTGAACAAGGCCCGAGAAAAGCACCCACCCCCGGAGGAGAGCACACGGACAGACGGCATGTACCTGCCTCAGCTGCGGGCTGCCCGGCGGCCGAGGGGGCCACACCCTGACCTGGTCTCCACACCCGAAGCCAGTCATCAGGCAGGGCTCCGCCTCCCTCGTGGGTCGTCCACGAACATGCACCCACACACACTCGGGACACGCATGGTGCACATGCATAATACAAACATGCGGCACACGTGTGCACGTGGTGCACACCCATGGCACACAGACACCCACACTCACACACAGGGGCTGATCTAGTGCTCTCGTCCCCGGGAGAATTACAGGAGCAGTCTCTCCTTTGGCATGTCTGCTTCAAAGCCCCCCAGGCAAAGCGCAAGGCGTCGCATGGTCGCGTGTACCCAGGCAGTGCCCGGAAGCAGCACACGGCTGCGGGGACTGAGGGGTCAGCACGGGCTGTGTTCCCAGGGTTGGAGTCACAGAACACCTGCTCATGGCTCTGTCAGGCTGAGAGCTGAGCTCCCAGGTCACGGCCCAGGCCCTGCCCTTGCTCCCAGTGTACAAAGTTTGGCCAAACGTTCCCAGGTTTCCTGTGTACCTGGTTCAGTGGCCGGAGCTGAGTCGTCTGGACAGCGTTCTCCATGGGGGCAGGGGGCGCAGGGACCCGCCGTCTGGGCAGATGTGTATGTAGGGACGGGGACCTGTACCTGGTTCAACCCCAGAGACATGGATTTTGGGGAAAACGCTGCAGTGGTAGACATTTTCTGACCCTGTGGTGACCTTCTGAAGGAGCTCTGGCAGGATGACCTTTTCACCTCGTCTGTCTGGCCCTGTGGGACCCTTTTGTCAGAGCAAACACTGGGACAAGGTGTCCGCTCCAGTCCCCCTGCCCGGGGCAGCCTGAGGCCTTTCCTCCTGCGTGACATCAAACCCGACAGCATCCTTCCCCCTCTCCTGCTGCGGCCGCGGGCCCCGTCTCCGTAAAGGCTAGGAGGTCTTCGTGAAGGCGCTCCGCCCCGGGCCCAGGCACTGAGGTATTTTTGCCTCCCACGGGAAGGGACTGCGGCCCACGCCAGTCCCAACGCCGAGAGTGAACGTGGAAGCTTCATTTTCACGCCACAATGAGGCACCGGACCGGCCGACCCTGGGTGGGCTTCCCCTGACCGTGGGGCGGCCCGGCGGGAGGTCAGAGATGAAGTATTTGTGGTGGGAGGGACAGTCGGTCGTCTAGCCCGGGTACAAGGGTCAAGGCAAAAGGCCAGAGGTCAAGTCAAAGGTCAAGAGTGGTGAGGGGCAAGGGCGACACTTCTGAACCAGGGCAAGATCAGCACTTCCTCTGTCCCCCCGGAGCCGTGCCTTCCTAGATGGCAGGGCCACCTGGCCTTGGCCGACGGGGCCTGGAGGCTTTTCTTGAGAGGGCCTGCAGGGCGCCCTGGGGCCGGGGCACCGGAGGGGCGGGGCGCTTTGGCTGCCAGCTATTTGGGGACAGGCCTGCCATTGCCCAACCGGCTCTGGTCTGAGTGGGCTCCCTGGGGCGGGCTTTGCCCACCTCCTCCAGCTGTGCCCCCAGCCCCGCCATGCCCTGAACCCCAGAATTCTACCGTTCTCCCACTAAGCTTAGACGTTATCAGCATTTGGGGCTCTGGAATGTGACGACTGGTGCAACGGTGACACAATGGGAACCTAAGTCTGGTGCTAATGTCCCACTTGCTGTGGGAGGCGGGGAGGGAGGGGATGGCACGGAGGGATGTGCGCAAAGACAAAGGGGTTCATCCGTGGGGCCAAAAGATGAAGGAAAAACACAACATTCATGGGAACTTCTTTCCAAACAGAACATGCCCCCTGATGGACAGATGATACTTCCAGTGAGGGAGACGTGAGGGGACCCCCAAATCCGGAATTTATTTATTAAAAGTTGTGTGTTCCCACACGTTTAAGCTTCGGTCCCCTTCCCGGTCCTCTCCATCGGCTGCAGTACGCCTATCGGGACACCTTTCCCACGGCTCAAAACAGGGTCTGAACGCGTCAATTTGGGGGCCTTTCAGCGCTCCCGCCGTTTTTGTTTCACCTCTTCCACGTCGGCAAAACGTTTCCCTCTGAGGACATTTCTCATCTGGGGAAACAAAAAGAAGTGGCTCGGGGTGAGATCAGGTGAATAGGGAGGGTGGGGAGCGGGGGTCCTGCTCTTTTGGGGCAAAAACTGCTGAGCACTCGGTGCGGTGCGGGCAGGTGCGCTCGTGAATCACCCGTCGTGAAATGCACGGATGCATTGAAAAGAATCCCAAAAATTCACTGGAGCCGAACTCAGCCTCTCACAACAACTCCAGCTGGTGCGGGGATACAGATGGGTTCCCGGAACACTCACCGGGTGGGGGAAGCCTGCGTGACAGGGGGCCCGCCCTCCAGAAGATAATTCCGTTTTGGGGGGAATAAGCATTCCGTATGTATGCTTATTGCATACATAACTATACATACATAACTATACATGCTTTCGTGTGCTATTTTAAAGACAAATTAGGCGAAT
Source organism: Mormoops blainvillei (assembly GCA_004026545.1). NCBI lineage: Eukaryota > Metazoa > Chordata > Mammalia > Chiroptera > Mormoopidae > Mormoops > Mormoops blainvillei. Next base: position 58,723 of record PVJD01006103.1, on the reverse strand, counting down.
TCCTTGGTAATGGGATGTAGACTCCCACTTGCCAGTTCTGTGGTGTGCGATTTCTGTGTCTGGCAGAACAGGACCCCTCCTTCCTCAAAGACGCGGGGTCGGGGGCCTTAAACATGTGATGGGGAAGCACTGGGGCGCTGTGCCCCCTTAGCCTGGTCGGTTGACATCGCTGAGCTTCATCTATTCCAATTTAGGAAGATTATACTTCCTGTTCTTTATCTGCACCAGTCAAACGTAACAAACGTTAATTAACTCCATTAGCGGCTTGACACAGGAGTTGCAGAAAAGGAGGGCTTTTGTAGGGAAGTTGCGGTAATACGTTCTCATTATTGGAGAGCCCGGTTACTGAAGGGGACGAAGAATCCATCTTACCAGCGAGCGACCCCCGCCCGGGGCGGTTGGCGTGGTCCGCACCCACAGCGGTGGCGGGACTCGAACAGGGTGCAGCTGGACTACGGGCGTGGGGCGGGGCTCCTATTGGAGCGACCGATGCAGCAGCTTGCGAGCAGCTCCAGGCTTGGCCCCGCCTCCAGGGGGGGCGGAGCCACCGCCTGCCTGAGCTGGGTGTCTGGCCCCCGAGTACCGTCCCTCCCCGTGTCCCCTGCGACACCCCTCCCCCCACCCCGCAGCCGCCTCTCCATCCCATGCCCCCGCATTCTGGCATCCTCCTGCGTCCCCCACAGCCCTGTCCTCCTGTCCCCCGCCCCCGCAGCCCCAGCAGCGGGGCCCTTTGGTGCTGATGAGAGTCAGACCCGCGCTTGCGCGTCCGGGTGCCCCGCCACCCCCCGCGCCGCCCGGGCGCGCTCTCTTTCCCCCAAAGTCACTTGGGCGGCAGGTCGGCTGTGTCGTTGTCGCCTGTTCAGGACCTCTGGGACGGCTCCCTCCGCCGACTCTATTTAGTCTCTGTTTACTTAGAGGGAAAGCCCCGGGCTCCTGGAGAGCAAACATCTGCGGGAGATAATCTAACCAGTGGTCCATCCATCACTCGGGTCGCCCGGCTCCCAGGAGAGCCCGCCAGAGCCCGTAATAAAAAGGCCGGGCGAAGAGGCTTTGGGGACGAATAAAGAGCCGCGCTAAGGGCCCGCTGGAAATGGATGGAAGACATTATTAAGGCTCAATGGCCGTCTTATCAAAATCCAATAGGATAGACATTTGGCAAAAGGCTTAAATTTATTCTTTACTTTCTGGAGGGCTTGAATTTATCCGTTAACAAGAGTGTAGTCCACCCGGGGAGATGGTATCGGCTAAAAGAATTTTGATTCAATCTCTTCGGAGATATGAAAAGGGGAAACATGGGCCCCGATAGCCTCTGCTCTGTGCCGCTTTGTCTCGCTTTCTCGGACGGTCTTGAAAAGGAAGGACGGACGCGTTAGCGCAGTACGACCTGGCGCAAACGCACAAAGGAACGTGGCCTTTTTCTTTATTTGTATTTATTTTCTCTCCCCCTTCTCCACCAGCCCCCCGCCCCCAAATAAATACATCTGCAATCACACCAGCAGAGCCGGCACCAGGGGCTGAAAGGGGCACCTCTTCGGGTGCCGGGGAGACGGTGGCCGCCCCAGCCAGCGCCGATGGGGAGGGCCGGGGCTGAGCGGGAGAGTCCGAAATAAATGGAGCTAATCAAGTCCTGCTGCTGGAGGGGGGGTGTGATGGGTCCATAAATCTCTCCCCGTTATTACGCACAAAGTGCTACAGGTCATAAAAGTCATCTGAGAGCCCGGCCTGCGTTGTCCGAACGGGGTGATAGATTGATAATTATGATAATTCGTGAAATGATTATTTGGATGTTAGGGCCGTGGCCTGCCCCACTGGGCTGTTGTGTGCGGACGTTTTTTCTGTCGCCTGACCTGGGTGAAATGCCTCTGGTGATGGGCAGCCCCGAGGTCTCCTGTGTCCCTGGGGGGTGGGGGGCTAATGGGAGGCGACTAGGGAGCCAGACGTGAGAGCGGAGCTGAGCAGACCCCAGGACAGTGACAGTGGAGTCAGGCAACTGCTAAGTGTCTTTGTGCGGAAGTTCCTGGAAAAAGCCATGCACCCCGAGGTGGACGCCGGGCTGTCACCAGGCTGTCACCAGGCTCTGACTGGGTGCTCTGTGGGGCGGTCCTGGCCTCCTGGGCTATTTAAGCTCCCTCCCCACCGGCGCTGCGAAGCCAAGCATTCGCGTCCAGTGCTGCGTTATGCGGTGTATTTCATCTGCATTGTTTTCCCCCGAGGACGCAGAACTATTTTTCAGGTGGCTGGAGAGGGAGGGAGGAGGGGGCAGGCGGGGAAGGGGAGGGATGTGGCTGGACCGAGAAACGGGGAGACCGCAAACGCCGAACCCCCAGAACGAAGCGCCCACGTGCGCGTGCCGGTTCAGCGGGCCTCGCTGGGACGCCAGTGAGCTTGGTTATCTTTGTTAGTCTGGGTTGCCCGTGCCAGCGACGACGTGAGGCTTAGAAATCCCTTCCTTATTTGTCTTTGCGTCCCAGCCTGCAGCGGCGGAACTCAACCGCAGTTTACCTGCGAACGGGCTTCGTGACCGAGAAAGCACCTCCGAGACCCGAGCCCAAGCCCCCTGCGATCACAATTATGAATTTGCATGCGGGATCAGTTATGTCTTTATGAAATCAAAGTGTGTTTAGCTGCCCCGGAGACAGCCCCGAGTTGATTTTGATAATCTGGGGCTGAATAGACTAGCCTCCTTGCAGTAAGCCCTGGACAAAAGGCTGGACAGTGGCTGAAAGCCCCTTGACGACACGTCTCTCTCTCCTTTGTTCAGAGGTTGCTGATAAAAGAACCAGGAGTCCATTAATTCAGTGAATGAACATATAGGAAAGTCAGTCCCCTCTTGAGAACAATAATGTTGAGGTCAGCTTCGGTTGCCATGGAAACTAAGTACTCCTAAGAAGTTTGCATCCTTGATTTTGCTGAATCAAAGGCTGTAAAGCCTCGAGGTGTAATGGGGCCAAGACGCAGAAAGTCGGGAAGCGGAGCCTCCGCCCGTCCCTTCCCGCCGCTGCTCTGGGGCGGCGGCCCTGGGGACCCACAGCCCCCCCCCCCGCCCCGCCCCGGCCCAGGAGCAGCCCCAGGTCTGTCTCCTTGCCCCTCCCCCTCTGTCTCCAGGGAGGCCTCTGTTTTCACAACTGTTGACGCTTATCTCAAGAGGCCTCTGCGGCTTAGGTGTGACTTTGGTGGCTCTAGGGCCCGGGGCAGAAAATCAGGCCCCGGACGGACTCTGACCTGCAGCCACCCCGAAGCACCTGAACTTGCCCCGGGGCGGTGGCTCCGCGGCCCCCTCCTGAGCAGATAAGGATGATTAATGGGCCCACGGCGTGGCCAGGGCGAGAGGCGGGCAGGCTCTTTGCATTTTGTTTGCCCCTCCCCTCCATTGATCCCACTTCCCCGCCCCCACCCCAGCGGAAGGATTCCTGAAATCAGCTTAAAGCACCAGATAGATTAGGCTGGGGAGAGCTGCAGGTAATTAATTTCCCTCGCAGTAATTTATTACCCGCTGGGGGCCCTGCCTGTCTGAGGGAGGCCCAGCGGCCGGACCTTGGGCGCAGGGCTCAGAGCGGGCGGGCAAGGAGGGGGCTCTGCTCCTCAGAGCCCTTCAGGCCCGGGAGCCCTTCCTGGGGGTGGGGGAGGAAGGAGAGTTTAGTTTTCCCCTTTTTCGAAAGCAGTGAGCCAGGTTTTCTTTCCGCCTGCGGCTCCCCCTGTGCAGTGCTTCCGAGAGGCAAAGCATTGGGGCTGCCCTTTGGGGCAGAGGTCCCCGAACGGGGTCGGGGGGCGGTGTGGGCAGTGTCCCTGGGGTCCCACGGCAGCCCAGTATGGGGTGTGAGAGCAGGTGGCGGGGGACCCCCTCTGTGGTCCGGCCCTTCCCCCGCCCGGCTGACACTTTCTGCCCCAACTGAAATCTCCATCGCAGACGAAACAGCAGCAATTTGGGAGGAGACTCGGAACTTGAACGTTTGCATTAACCCAACTGGAGGCCCAGGGAGGCCGGGCCGGCCCACCACCCCTTCCAGCCCTCCGAGCCGGTGAGGCCCTGGACGGTGCGGCCCTCGGCTGAACTCAGGGCCGCTCTATTTTTGCCTCCCTCTCTGCGGTCAGGGAGCTACGACAGTCTCCAGCACCGCGTGGCCCGGCTGTTAGGTTGGGTAGCAAGATAGCGGCTGGGCACCAGGCCCGCCGAGTGGGCGTTAGGGGTGCGGCTGCTGTGGCTGGCACAGGGCCAGAGCGCCCCTGAGGCCCTGGGTGCACACCGGCCGTGCCCACAGTGCCAGGCCTCTTCCAGGACACCTGTCTCCTAGGTGGCGTCGTGGCACCTGCCGCGGGTCAGAGTTCACGCAGGCCCCGGGCCCACCGCCCTGGCAGGAAGGGGCTGGCCGAGCGCGCCGGGGCAGGCTGCCCCTCACAGGCGGCCGGCGGGGGCCCAGGCTTATTATCTACGTTACCGGCTTACAGGAGCCAGACGGCGGTGCCAATAAACTCCGTAATCTTCCGGTGGGTGCAATAGCGAGTTAATTAAATTGTGCCGCACTATTAGGAGAGAAAATACATCAGCTCGGGGCTCGCTCAGCGCCTTCTGCTTTAAGCGCACAGACGTGCACCTTGACCACGTCGGCACAGCTGGCCCGGGGGGGTCCGGGGTTGGGGGCCTTCCCTTCCGCGGCACAGGGCTTTTCCAGGGCGAAGCCTGAGTGTCACCGCCGCTCCAAGAGCCGCCGTCTTCTCGCTAGTGTGGCTGTTGTCATTCTGCGTGAGAGGCAGCTCCCGGTTTTACTCAAACTCGATGTCAGGGTGCCCAGTGCCTCTCCGGGTGAAAGACCCGGTGGCACGAGTGGGTGCGGGTGGAGCACCTGAGGCCCCCGGGAGGCACTGAGGCTCCCTCTTTCCTCAGATGGTGTCCCCCTGGAGGTGTTGGGGGTCCAGGCTGGGTAGCTGCCCCTGCAGTTTCCAGGCAGGGTCCCAGTTGTGATATGGAGGTGCGAGACCTCCCGTCCGTCCCTTCTTCTCTTGGCTTGGGACTCACTCGAGGGCCTCGTCCTCCCAGTGGGGGCTGCGTCTGGGGGGTCTCTGAAGGCCTGAAGAGACTCTCAGTGGGTGCAGGGCCCTCAGAGGGCTGTGTCCTCCCTGCCCCATCGAAGAAGCCACCCGCTGCCTTGCGATGAAGCAGGCACCTGCCCCGGCTTGGGGACGGGCACCTCCGCCTGCGGCCCAGCTCTGGTTCCCTGGCTTCCGAGAGAGGCGGCCCCGCTTCCTGCGCTGAGACGGCGTCGGGGCAGGGGGTCGCGTGAGCGGGCGTCCTGGAGGCCTCTGGCCCCTGCCCTCGCTCCCGCAGCAGCTCCAGCCAGGCTCATGTTGCGGGGGGCGGGGGGTGACCGTGCACTGAGGCGTGCGGCCCGGAGGGAGGAAGGAGAGCAGACGGGGGTGCCGGGCTTGTGGAGCCCACCCGCCTGTCCCCAGCCAGGCCGCCCTCTACTGACTCGAGCCCTGTGGGCCAGGCACCGCGGACCCGCTGCTGAGGCTGTCTTGCCGCTACTGCCGTGCTCCTCACGGGGCGCCGGCCATACCCAGCGCCCTGCGTGCACGGACTCATCTCCCCCCGACTGCACGTTACCGCATAGGAAACTGAGGCACAGAGCGTGGGTCGCTTGCCAAGGCCACGCCACTCGGTGCAGAGGCCAGGAATTTTCAAATGGCAGTGAACAAGACTCCGAAGCAAGTCGTCTAAGCGTCGTGTGAGACGTAGGCCCCCAGGGCCACCGTGCAGACGCAACATCAGAGCAGACCCGGACACTTCAGGACACGAGGGGCCGAGTTCAGAGTGGCGCTAAGCGGTGGGGAAAGTGCAGAGGGAGGCAAGCCCGGACCGGGCTGGAGTAATTGGAAGTAAGTGTGTCAGTCAGCTCTTGCCACTGCGATGCCGCGTAACAAAGCACCCTCAAACCCTCACACACTCGTTGCTTCTCACTTACGTGCGTGCGGGGTGGCTGGTCGAGGCTGGGTTTGGAAAACTGATGGCCGGGCCCAGTGTTCTCCGAACGCCACGCCCTCCTCGGACAGTGGGCCCCCGGGGCCATGAGGTTCTCATAGTGATGACCGACGCGCAGAATCACTCAGGCCTAGGCTCACGTCAGCCAAGGCCAAGGTCACGGCCATGGCCAAGCACAGGGAGGGAAAATCCGCCCTGCCTCTCGGGAGGGGTGCAGGCGCGTCTGGGCGGCACAGCCCCTCTTCTCGCCGGTGCCCGTGGGTCTCGCCCTTGGGAACGGCCCTCTTCCTTGAAGGGAGGATCTGACCCGTGGCCTGAGTTGCCAGGAAAAGCGATGCCGGGCCATGCGGGGGAGGCGTCCTGGTCCCGTTGTTGGGAGGGATTCTGGAGACCTGCATCTGTGACTGAGACTGGAGAACAGGCCAGGGCGACGCCTTCCTTCGGGTGCCTTCACCACCGGGTGGTGAGGTTGACCAGGAGGGGGAGGACAGACCCGGGTGGTCGGGGTGGGGTGGCACCTCCGCCCACACAGCCCAGTGCCTTGGGGGCATTTGGATAATCAAGCACTCAAATAAACGAGGGCTTCGCTGTCAGGCCACAGAAAACCCCGGAGGAACCGTAAGTGCCTAGACTTGAGTGAAAGAAACCCATCTGAAGAGGCTGTGGGGCTGGGAGGGTGCTTCCAACACTGACACCCTGGGAAAGACAAAACTATAGAGACAGTGAAAGGACCAGCGGTGGCCAGGAGTCGGGGGGTGGGGGGAGGGATGCAGAGGCAGAGCGCAGGGGACGTTTAGGGCAGCGGGACTGCTCTGAATGACAGCACGCCGGTGGGTACAGGACGATGAGCGTTTATCCAAACCCACAGAGTGCACACCACCGAGAGTGAGCTTTCGTGTAAATCAGGGACTTGGCTGATCCCGTGCCAACAATGGCACATCAGTTGTAACAAGTGACCCCATGAATCAAGGTCACTCATGGGGGGAGCTGGCGGCGGGGAGCGGTCAGGAGGGGTTATGCAGGAACTCTGCTTTCCACTCGTGTTTCTTACGAAACCTAAAACTGCTCTAAAAAGTATAAAGTTATTACTTTTTTGTTTTTATTATTCTTTAAAAACCCTCACCTGAAGACACATATTTATTGATTTGAGAGAGAGAGAGGGAGGAAGAGAGAGAGAGCCATCAGTGGGCTGCCTCCCATGCACACCCTGACCGGGGATCGAACCCACAACCTTTCAGTACACGGGGTGACACTCTAAGCAACTGAGCCACCCGGCCAGGCAAAGCTTTTTTTTTTTTTTTCAGAAAGAAGGTTTTCAACAGGATACATATCATATACAGGTCTTATAGGGAACGTATACACACATCGAAGAACATGCATCTCTGAAAAGCCTGGAAGAAAACATACAGAAACAGTAACGTCTCTCTTTGTGGTGGTTGAATGGATGATTTTTGAGCTTTGATATCCGCGCGGGCCACGGTAGTTATTACCCATGTTACATTGCATGAAGCTCGCCCAGGGCCTGGCCCGTGGCAACACTGCGTAAGTGGCTGGCCGCTGTCTGTGGGAGGTGCCTGCTGGGCCACTTGTCGGCTGAGTTGCCATTTGCCATGTGACACACTCCCAAGCTCTCTGTCCCCCAACTCTGCAGCCGGAAAGTTCCGGATAGATGCTGAGGCAATGGCTGCAGGTAGAACCACTTTGTGGGCCACACGGGGTGCACAGGAGAGACACGGCGTGTTAGGCCTCTGGCTTGGGCGTCTGTGTGTTGCCGAGGCCTAACCCCACCCCCGACTCGCTGCCCTCGGGTTCCCGGTGTTTCTGCGCAGCCTCAGCCCTGCCGTCCTTCACTCCCTCGCCACTCGACAATGTGTCACCCGGCACCCACTGTGTGCGGGACGCTGTCCCAGGTGCTGGAGACATGAGGCTGGCGTCCACCCACTCTGCCCTCCTGGGGCTCTTGTTCTGAGACCTGTCCCCTCTGCCACACGCCTGCCGGCCTTCATTCTCAGTGCCCCTGGGCCCTGGTTCCAAGTCAGTCCTCCTCGTCGTGAAGGGCGAGCCCCCAGGAACCTCTTGGGCCGTTCATGGTGTTCACCTGCGGCAGGAACACCCCATCTGGCCACGTGGGCTCGGCCGGGTCCCTGCAGGTGGGTGGTTCTAAGGAACCATGCTCTGAGGAAGTCTCTTTCATCCCCTGTCTGTACTGGGGGACGGTGTGAGGGTAACAGATGGATCTGGGCTGGAAAGAGTGGGATTCTCAGCTGAACAGGTGCCGTGTGAGCGGTATTTCCTCCTTTGAATAATATGTCCTTCAGCGCCGGCCAGCCGCTCCCCGCGCTAACGGGCCCTTCATCCCCCGCCACTTCCATCAGCCCGGCCGTCGCGGCCGACGGCTGCTTCTCACCCGGTTAACAAGACGTCTCTTCGGTGGCGCGCTGATAAATTAAGTCATAAAAGGCGAGACTTATTATTTCGTGTGGGAACCGTGCTTCTGTTATTCCTGCGCGATGGCCAGGATTCTGAGTATTCGCCACAGAAATGTGTGTGTTGCCGGGGATGGGATATTATCACATAAAAGGGGTCTGATGTGGCATTTATCACGGACCAACTGAGAGTAAGGAGAGAGATTCAAAGACAGAAAAAAATCGTAAAAGGCCGCCTCCCGCCACTCACCCTGGGGGGAGGGGCCCACGACTCCGTGCGGCCTCGGCCGGGCCGGCCCCTTGCCTCCCAAGCCCGAGGCTCCGGGTTACCAAGGCCCCGAAAGGGCACATAATGATTGGAAGAGAATTTGGAGCGTGGGCACACCAGAGAGCTGCAAAAATACAGCGAGGAGGAGGACTTGTGAATAGATTTCCTCCCTTTGTATTTCTGCTTTGGACGAGCAGTACAGAGGCAGGGACCACCGCCCACCGCGCCCCTGGTGGGCCTGGAGTGGCAGCCACCCTGGGGGGGCAGGGCTGCGGGACGAGGGCGTCTTCGTGCAGAGCCTGCCCACGTGCAGCCCTTCAGGAGGCAGAACCAGCCGGGGGAGGCCCGTGTCGCTCCCAGCTCCCCCGGGAGGGAGGCCGCAGCAGGCCCTGGCCCAGAGGCGCGCGTGTCCCCAGGACCCAGTGCAGGGGCCGAGCAGGCCCCTCTCCCAGTCGGTCTCGCTGGTTGTCCTGCCGCGTCCCGGCCTCCCGTCCCGCTGGTGCGGCAGGTGCCAGCCCTGTACTCTTACCAAACGCCAAGGATTTGTCCGTCACAATCACGTTTGGGCCCCCAGCGTGTCACCCCTGTACCCCTCAAAGCCCTTGCCCCTCTTGGGGCCTCTGGTTCCCCAACATGACACATGATTCCCCTGCTCAGAAACCCCCTCCCCGCAGTGCGGCGTGGGGGGGTTTGGTGCCTCCCCCGCCCCCTCCCGACCCCGGCCTGCGCCTTACCCTCCAGGGTAACTGCCCAGCCAGCAGGACCAACAGCCGTGGCCGCGCATCCCACCCGCCTGAGCTCGCCCGGAGCAGGCCTGACTCGTGCGCCCCCGGGCCCCCGCACAGCTCCCAGTGCCTTCGGGCACTCCTGGGCCTGGTGCAGGCCTGTCCTCAGCACTTCCGGGGGCTTCGGGATGTGACGAGGAAGGGACTCCACAGAAGAGCAGAGATTCTGCCTGAGGACTTCGTTATCACCTGGCGTCTCCGTTCCCTCAGCTGCGAAACGGAGCTGATCTCTGCTCCGGCCCCAAGGCTGCCGTGGCCGGGCCCATGGGTCACTAGGGGCGAACGCCCTCGGAGCAGTGGCAGGCACGTGCCCGGGGCTCCGAGGGAGGCCAAGGTGACGGTGATGGCGGCGGCGGTGATGGCAGCAGTGGGACCAACGCTGCCAATGATATAATGACGTGACGAGTCCCCGAGGTCCCATCCAGGTGCCATCATTCCACAGGAGAATCAAAGAGTTCAGGAGAGGACACCCGAAGTGGGGTGAGAGCAAAGGCGCCCCTGCCTGGCTCTGCGACCGACTGGTGTGACCCGGAGCAAGTCACCTAACCCCTCGGGGCCCTGACTTCTGGCCCGTACCGCACTGGGGCCCCCCGGGCCCGGAGGCCGGAGGCGAGGCCCGGAATGGCACTGGGGTGGGCAGCTCACGGCCACGAGGCGGCACGAACAGAAACAACAACAGGAAGAGACGGAAAGAAAGCTCATACGTGTCCCCACGCACGGGCCCTCTGAGGGGACCTCTCACACGGAGAAGCAGGCCTTGGGGAGTTTATAAGAAATACAGGACTTCCTGCAAGATAGCGAGTGAATTGTGGGCCGTGAATTACTTTCTTCCTTTGAAAAATGATGTAGTCAGGTCAAAATATTTTTGTATTTCAAGCCCTCGAGTTCCTTTGTCCCTGGAGCTGACATGACTCGGTTTCCATGCAGCCACACAATACCCTGGAAACATCTTTTAACTGCCAGGCGGCCCTTCCGATAAGCCCTCCAGTTCGTGATGCGAGTTCGGAGAGCGGAGGGGCGAGGGGGCCAGGGCCCTGGGAAAGCGTGTTTGCGCAGCGGGGAGAGGCCGCCGCCGCCCCGTGAGCAGGGCCACCGGGAGGGCTATTGAGCACGGGGGGCCGCGCAGGGGCAGGCGCGCGGGACGGCGGCCCGCCCGCCCCCACTCCGTGCCCGGTGGGGCCCTCAGGTAGGCCCTCCCGGGCTCCCCTGGAGCTGGGCTCCCGGGCGATGCGTCTGCCCCTCCAGGGACATGCTGAGGGCTCTCGTTCGGGACAGTGTGGCCTGCCTGTCCTACCAATGAGGCGGAGTCTGGGAGGACCAGCATTTCGTCACCTCCACCCTGGCCCCAGCACAGACTTGTCCCGCTGGGGCAGGTTTGCTCAGCTGATGGTGGCCCTGAGCTGTGGCCTGCTTGGCCCCTTGGTCACAGGGCCCAGCTGCCGTTGTGGGCCACGAAGCGGCAGGATGGGAAAGGACAGCACCTTAGACCCTCCGCCCCCATCCCCTTGCCCTTCCAAGCTGCCTCCCCGCCGCCCCGAGGCCTGATTGGAGGCCCTGGAGAGCAGGCCGTTCTCCGGGGGAGACCGAACACCGGGTCTGCTCGTGGGTTTGGCTGGTGCTTCCTTAGGTGCTTAAAACACGTGCTGCAAAAGGCTGGCCGTGATGCCCCCCACGGGCGGGGAGACGACGCGCCCAGAGGGTAGGAAACGGCCCAGTGTCACCCAGCTGTGAGAGGGAGAGACAGGGAGACCCCCGTCGCCCGGTGTCAGCGGCCTGCTCAGCGAGAGCCAGGTCCCGCCGTGATCTCTGGGTACCCCACCCCGTGAGGCATCGTCGTACTGAACGAACCACTGTGCCCACGGCGTCCACACCTGGTAGGGCATCGCAGGGCCTGTCTGTCCCCACGCTGGGCTCTGAGCCTGCAGCTGTGAGCTGTCAGACCCGTCCCGTTGGGCCCCGTCCCCCGTGGTCTGTCTCTGTGCTCGGGATGTTTTATCCAAAACGCCGCGGACATTGATGTCTTGCAGCCTGGAGGCTGGAGGTCCAAGATCGAGGCACTGGCAGAGCCCCTGGCGGGCACAGCCCCTCCTCGAGGTTTGCAGACAGCCTTCTCTTCCCTGGGCCCTCCCACAGCGGACAGAGAGGGGCACGCTCTCGCGTCTGTCCTTATAAGGCCACTAATTCCACAGTAGAGGCCTCACCCTCGTAGCCTAACCGCATCCCAAAGACCCTGTCTCCGAGTGCCATCCCAGGGGGGTTAGGGTTTCGAGGCATGGATTTGGGGGCATGGACAACCCGTCATGCTGTTGACGAGGCAAAACAAAATACAAACGACAAAGCAATTAGGTGTGCGAGCCGTGACCAATGACTGGACCAGTGCAGAAATGCGACAAATGGGGGCTGTGTGGCCGGGCCCCTGGGGGTATGGGAGGAGGCCCCCGAGACCGAGGCGTGGGGCAGAGCTGAGAGCACCTGGGCAGGGGAACCAGCCACTGGAGGGCCCCGAAGCACAAGGACAGAGGGCGAAGGGGGGTGGCCAGGGTGGAGGCCCTGGAGCCTCAGGGTGCCAGGGGAGGGGGACGGGGGACCACGGTGGGAGCAGGGAGATGACAAAAGTAGACGCATTGGGGATATTTCAGAGGGAGGAGCCTCAGTGCATGGATGATGGCGAGGGGTACAGGACCGCTGCTGGGACAGCTGGGGGTGGTGGCAGCATTTGCAGGGGGCCTGGGGAGGGGAGGGGCGGGGAGGGAAGCGGAGTGGGTGTGACGGTGGTGGAAGCAGGGTTGTTGGCCTGGTAAGTCTTCCATTTCAGATGCCCCTCCGATGCCCCAGAAGGGTGTCGGGTGGGCAGTAGACGTGGACCGATGAGCACGGGACAGACACCGGGGATGTGAACATGGAAGGGCCCGGAGGAGCCCAAGCATCTGGCATCTGTGACCAGCACGGAGGGAGGCGGGAGGGTGCCGAGTGCATGGAGTTCTCAGGGTGACTGACAAAGAGGACAGAGTGGGCTGGGGACCCTGTGACCGCCAGGCTGGACGAGGGCATTTCCCATGGGCTGCGGTGCGGTGCCAGGCAGGGGGGCAGCCCAGCGGGTGTAAGTGGCAGCTGGACAGAGATGGAAGGGGTGTGGACTCAGGGAGCTGGGAGCTGCCGGCACCCTGGCAGCTGGCCCCACGAGGGACCGTGGCAGGTGCAGCGCGGGGGTCGGTCCCAGCAGAGGGTTTGCCCTGAGATGGGGGGAATAGTCCATGGTGGGGAGGTGAACCCCTGCCTGGTCTCCCTGTGCTGGGACCTGTGACTCAGGGGACTTGCCCGGACAGTGGAGAAGGGGCGAAGGGTTGCCTTGGAGAGAGAGTGGAGTTGACCGGAAGGCCCTTCTAGGTCTGGGGGGGCCTAAACTTACAGCCACAAAGAGTGGCTCTGGGGGCCACCCAAGAAGGTGGACAGGAAGCTCCCGGGGGTTAAGAGGGACAGACTCAGAGTCGGTGCCCCCCGAGGCCCCCAGGACCCGTTTCCGGGTGGGCCTGGAACCCTCACTCCCTGTGATCCCAGCCCGGGCCGGGTCTGGCGGTCACTCTTTTCCTCCGGTCCCCGTGGTCTTGAGTCCAGCCGGGGCGGCATGTGGCCCGTCCGCTGAGTCAGCAAGAACCGCTCTGAGCCCCAGTTGTCATAAATGCATATTTAATAACTAGTTTCTCGTCGCTGCTTCAGAAGCTCAGCGACGGGCTTCGCCTTCAGCTGGTAATGAGAAGTTAATAAAAGTGGGATTTTGTGCAACGCTGGCCCTCTGACATCTTAATCTTTATTAAAGAGACGTAAACCCGCACAGAGCAGGCGGGCCTGCCTGGCAGAGCCGGGCGCCCGGGGAGCAGGCGGGGTAGCCGAGGACTGCCGGCACCCCCCGCCCCCCGGCAGAACAACGTAGCGGGATCTGCTGCTCCCAGCGTCACTGCGACCGATGTCAGCCGCCGTGCATGAATCCCCCCAGCCCCGCAGGAGCCCCGGGAGGCCGGTGTGAACGGAGCTGCCATGTTTGGGACGAAGCACGTGATGACGCTGCCACACACGCCTGCCGGGGCTGCGCGGGGCTGCGCGGGGCTGCGCGGGGCTGCGCGGGGCTGCGCGGGGCTGCGCGGGGCTGCGCGCTGGTTCCAATGGCGCGTTTCCTTTTTCATTGAGGCGAAATTCACAGAACACCATTTCGCAGTGGACAGTTCAGTGGCCTTCAGTGCATTTGGGACGGGATGGTCCGTGCACACTTTCCTTAGCCTCACAGAGACCTCGTGCCCACCCGCCGTCCCCCGGCCTCACCCCGCCCCCACCCCGCGCCCGTCTCTGCCTGTGGATGTTGCCGTCTGGACGTCTCATGTCTCAGTGGGTCACAGTGCGTGGCCTTTTGCGTCCGAAGTTTTCCCTGTGACGAGGGCCGCCCACGCTGTGCGGAGCGTCAGTGGTCCGTTCCTTTTCATGGCCGAGTGACACCCGCCTGCGTGGACCTGCCCCGTCTGTTCGGCCGTCTGCTGCCTGCGGGAAACCGAGTGGTTTCCACCGTGGGAGGCTCTGGCCGTGCGTGCCCAGCTGCTTGTCCGCGCGCTGTTTGCTGTCCTCTTGGGTGTGCACCTGGGACGGACGTGCGAGGCCCTGAGGTGACTCTACATTTAACCTTTTGGGGAAGCACCGGGCTGTTTCCGCAGCGACCGCCCCGTTTTGCATGCCTGGGTGTTTTCTGGACTCCGACTTGCTCAAAAATGAGGACAGGCTTCACAGAGTGGCTCCAGGGTGTGACCCCTGGGTGACCTGAGAGCCCCCTTCTGCCAGGGAGGGTCCAGGAGGGCACCCCACTCCGTCAGTGCGGAGGCCCCGCCTGGCCCCCAAGGAGCCCCGCCCGCCCGTGGCCCAGAGGACCTTGAGGCCGATTCGGATTCAAGGCCAAGCCAGAGCCTAGCCATGGTTTTCGGTTCTGCTCGCCCGGGGCTGGAGAGGAGCTGCCTCAGCTGGGACCTTGGGGTCTGGCGCCACTGCTAACCTGGGCCTTGGGTCCTCAGACTGTGACCGACCGTGGGGCATGTGGGCACATGTGTGTGAGCACGTGCCGAGCAACCCCTGGGCTCCGGTAGCCACCCGCGCGCGCCCGCCTGACCCCAGGACGGGCCCACGCCCCGCTGTGGACACGGCCCAGCCGCTCGGCACGCGCGCGTGCAAGCGTGTTTGTCATCGGCTAATCCACCGAGGGAAGGAGAAGAGTAGAGTCTTTGTCAGTCTCCAAGCAATTAAGATAATTAAAAAAGAAAGCTTATTGGGTAAACACGCTCTCGGATTGTGACCCCTTAATTAACAGGCTACGGGGGGATATTACAGCGGTGGCAGGATAATTAACACGCGCGTTTAAAAGGGAGCCATTAGACGGGGCGTCAGGACAGGCCGCCGGGCTGTGCGGGGCAGGCTGCAGAGGCGAAGGAGCCTGCGGGGGACACACGGCTCCCGGGGGATGGCCCCACGCCGGGCAACCGGCCTATCCGCTGACCCCAGCTAGTGGGGCAGGCCAGGGGATGCTGCCTCTTCGTGCCCAAGTCGGCTTCAAGACAAGAAAAATCCATGGTCCACAGTCCTCAGCAGAGACCGCAGCGCTCACGGTGGGTGCTGCCTTCCCGGTGATGACAGATGGGATGACGAGAAGGCGTGGGACACTGGAGGGGCCTTCCTACTGCCCACCCCAGGCCCAGAGGCCACCGGGACCACTGACCTATGTTAACATTCCCGGAATATCGGAGATGCGGGACCGTCAGCGACGACCCGGCCCAGGGCCCCTGCCTTTCCCTCCTCCTGCGGAGAGCGGAGCTGGGGGCTGACGTCGGCCTCCAGCCAGTCCCATCCAGCGGCTCCCTTTGCAGCTCTGGGGCTGTCTGGGTCGGAGGGGCTGCCTCCTCCACTGGGGAGACAGTGAAGACCACCCAAGCTCTGGGCCTCCTCCGCGAGCACAGGCCTCTGAGGCTGCTGGCCTGCCCCGCGAGGGGCAGAGGACGGGATTCTTCAGACCCTGTGACCAGGGTGACCCTGCCAAAGGCGCCCACCCACCAGCCCACTTTTCCTGCAACCAGTCACAACCAGACTCCGCTAGACAGGCCAGACGGGGACCTCGGAGATGCGGGTGGGGTGTCTCTGGCAGGAGCAGCAGGTGTGGGCTTTCGAAGGCGCGTGGCAACAGCCGCTGGTGACGGCCGCGGGGAACCTCCAGGGTCTCCGGACCTGCCGAGCGGGGAGGGCAGGCCTGGTGCCCACTCTCCCTGCCCAGCTAGAGGGAGCAGCAAGGCCGGGGGAATGAATTCCTCCTAACTCCTACAGGCCGTGTGCGGCAGGGCGTGGCGCCCATCTGGAAGTCCGGACGTCAGAGCTGAAGGCCCAGTCCTCTCGTGCCAGGCACCCGCGAGGGGGTGGCAGCGGGCACCCACCAGATTGCCGAAGCCACTTCCCACCGCTAAACGGAGCCCGGGCGGGAGGGCACAGACCGCCTGCCGGGCCCTTGGAATCTCTCAGAAAAGGGAGACCCCCTGCTGGCCTCTTGGGCATTCAGAGAGGACCCTTCTGTGCCTGGCAGAGCCCCCAGGGCTCCTCCCCACGGAGAACGGCCGCTGTTAAGGGGAGTTGGAGGCGAAGAATTCACTCTTGAGTCAAGCCCGTGAGAAGCCATGGTCACTAAGGTCCTGCCGCCGGCCCAGGGCGGGCGAGGCCCAGACCTGCTGTTACGGAAGGACGGACCTCGGGACTGGCCCTGCACACAGGCTCCCGGCCTGCCGTCCTGTAGGCAGCCCCTCCGGGGTCCCGCCCAGGCCCACGTCGGCCCGCTGCGGTTCCCTGGGAGAGGGCGACACGCTCCCAGCCCCGAGGGACCTGCTCGTGGGTTTGCTCTTCCAGGGGCAGCTGGCTGACCAGCGGCTGCCCGGGTTGGGGTACAGAGCCTCGACGGTGGCAGGGAGACTTCCGCTGCCAGAAACTCGCGGAGATGGCTGGTGCCCAGAAAGTGCCCACACCCAGGGGGCACCTGGCTCCACTTCATCCTGGGGTCAACACAGAGAGGACCGAGCTGTCACGGGCTGGGACCCTGTCGTCACTTGTGTCGGCAGGGCCAGGCTGGGAGCAGGAAGGAGGGTCTGAGTCAACGCACCGCAGGCTCCCTTGTGCAGGTGGCAGTGCGGTTGGGTGACGCGGGCTTTGAGATCGTCCTCAGGACACAAAGAACGCAGCGCTGGGCTCAACTCAGGTCACACAGCCCCAGCTCCATCCCACGAGGCCTGGCCCGGGGGGCCGGCGGGGGGCTGGCCCTGCAGCAGGTGCTCAGGAGGCCGCCTCCGGGGCTCCAGTCCCCGCAGCCCAGCGGCCGTCCCTCTTCACCCTTGGATGTGGGTGCAGGTTTGGAATAACCGCTACATTGGCCGCACACCCCTAGAAGCTCCCGGATCTTTGGGAGGCGCTAAGTTGGCTCTACCTTAACATGACCATGGGGGCCGGCCACCCAGGCCTGCAACACAGTGGATGGGCGCAGCACCCTCCCTGCCCCGGACCCCCACGGGTGAGGAACGGCCTGTCCTTCTCCTGTGCCTCTGGGGTGGTGGCCTTGTAACATGTGCCAATGGAGGTCACAGCAGGCGCTCTGTTGCGGGAGGGCCCTTTGGGGAGCAGTGGTGAGTCAGTGTCCCGCTTCCACACCTATTGTGACTCTATTCTGAATGGCCTCTGGTCTTGTGTGTGTGAGCGTGTGTGGGTGTGCCCGTGTGACACGTGTGTGGTGGTGCATGTGTGCATGTGCGTGCACACGGAGGGTGGTGGCGCCGGCAAGTGCATGCGCGTGTGCCCGTGAGTGGGCGCGTGGGTGTAGGCCCCTCGCACGGCCCCTCGCCGTGGACTCCGTGGGCAGAAGCAACAAAGGAGCCCCTGGGTGTGACACATGTCAATCCCTGATTAATGAATCAGGGCCCAAATTTTTAACTAATTGAGTACATTAAATAGAAAACCCGTGAAAAGGAAGGGGGGAAGAAAAGACTAATACCAGACACTTTTCAAAGCTTCTTTAATAAAAAGTGTATTTGGGGCTTGAGCGTAATGGCTAGCCTCGCTTGCCAAAACCTGACGCCCTGGCAGGTAACTTTCATCAAGCGTATCTGAAATGGTACCTAAATGAATTAGCAATAAAACGGACTTAGGCCGAGCAGTGGGGCCCTCCATTAATCTCGGGTTAATCACTAAAGAGGTGCCATTCACTTTTCTTAAGAAGTCACATTTTTCTCCCCTTGCTGGCGACCAGATTTCATAAAGTAACATATTTCTAATGAAAGGTCTCTGCTTGAATTAAAGCCTGAACGTTTATGCAGATTTCGCGTTTGATTACTGCTGGCATGGGCTCTTAGCCGCTGCGGAAGGAAGGCCCCGTCTGAAAGGGCCCAGCGTGCAGTTCATAATATTCTTTGAAATAAAATCGTGCACTTGTGCTTAGTGGCTTTAATCAGCCCTGACTTTTGATAGTCAAACAATAGCTAATTACAGTAACACCTGCCTTCCCGGCCCTGTCACGTCGCTCCTGCCGGAGAGAGGCCTTGTCTCCGAGCTGCGTGATTATTACCAACGCCCTGCACAAAGGGACTGGGGCTGACACTCAGCGAGTTTGGTCGCCATTAGGAAAGGTTTATTTTGCTGCCGCGTTGCTGGTTTTCCATTACATTCTTCTCCTTTATATTTGGGGGGGCGGGGGGCGGTGGCGAGGGCAGGAGGTGAGAGGGGCAGAGCGGGGCCCCCAGGGGCCTCAGGAAGGCGGCTGCGAGGCAGATGCCGTCCGTGGGCTCCTCTGGGCTTGAGACGGGAGATGGGTGTTCTGAACGCTGCAGACCCCAGAGCCCCGTGTGCAGACGGCAGAGCGGGGACCCGGCGCCGGGCTCGGGGCCCAGCCGGGCAGAGGGTGGCCCTGGTCTCGTCGTCCCCCGGCGTAGCGTTATGGCGGGCGAAACTCACCGAGACCTGTGGGGGGCGGGCAGGCTGGCCCCGTGGAAGTCATAAATTACGATCTCGTTGCGGCCTTTCTTTTCTCATTAATTTCGCCCGGCAAATGAGCCGGTGTGTTCCAGAACCCAGCCAAGTGAGTGACAGAGGCCTGTCAGCCAGGGGCTTGACAGACCCTGTAACAAGTTCCTAGAGACGAAGCACAGGACGTCAGTGATGACAAAGTGCTGGGCGTCCGTCCCGTCCGCGGTCCCCTGGACCCGCCGCGCACCTCCCCACAGCTGCCTGTCGCGGGTGCCCCGATCGCCCACACGGCCCTTCGGCAGGGCACCCGAAGAGACAGAAGCAGAGGGCGGAGCCGCGGCTGGCTGGGCCCGTCTGGGGGGCCGGTCACCGACCAGCGGTTGTCCAACATGTTGCCGGGGTTGCACCCCTGACGCCGTGGGCCCCCACGTCACTCGCCTCGCCCGCTTCCCAATTCCCTGGGGAACTCCATCGGGTGCCCTTGACAAAGGACATTGCCGGGACGCAAAATGGGCCCCCCTCCAGCCCTCTGGGTGACCTTGCGTGGGGGCGACGCAAGAACGGGGAGGCAGAGCCTGGCGGGCAGGAGGGGACCCGCCCCGCCCTGGGGGAGCCCTGCCCAGCCGGAGTCACAGTCGTGGCCGCTCCCAGCGCGGCCTGCGAGGTGGTCCTGAGCCATCTGCGCCGCCGCCAAGACAAAGTTCCCTTTGCCTGCGGTTGGGCGGCGCCCTCGGCGGGCGGATGCGCGCACGCGTGCCTGCGGGGCCGTGTCCCGGGTCCCTCTCACGCTGCGGGTGCCATTTCCGTTCTGGGGCTTTGGTCTCTGGACACGGCACCGTGTTGACAATTCCCCACAGCCAGGACTTGCCAAAACCTGGAGTTGAAAAGGCTTCACGGAGAAAAAAAACAACTGGAAAGCTGTTTTCTGTTAAGGCAGGTTTATTTTTCCTTGCAATTATGTCTGACTAAAACGTCCTTGTGTGGAAGGCACCTCCCCAAGGAAGGCCTGATTCATCCTGCCCTGGACAGCAAGAGCGGAGGCCGCCTCCAGCCCCTGCCCACGGGAAGCTCGGGGCTCGGTCCCCGGGCACAGCGCAACCTCCTCAGCGGGTCGGTGACACGGCCCAGCCCGGCCCAGCCCTGTCCCCATGCCAGCTCCAGGTCTGCGAACAAAGCTGTTGCCGAGAGAGACCCCGTCTCCCACTTCCCCCCAAGAGGGAACCAGCCCCGGGGCCCCCGCCATTGCCTGCGAGGCCCGCCTGGCAATGGACGACAGCGTGTGCCCTGAGGGGCCTGGACTGTGGTCAAGGTCAGCATTCAACGTGCCATCCTCTCCCGGGCCTCACTGACCTGCCCCGCCGCTGACCCTCGGCCCCCAAGGCCGGCATCTGTCTCTCGTCTCTCCCTGGGTTTGCCATCCCTGATCAGTTTGATTGATCATCGCTGTGGCCACAGGTTGGTAATAAAGCTGTTTTGAGAGCCTCTCGCATTTCCCCCAGGACCCCGTTGGCATGACAGGACTTGACACCAGCCATCCGTCACCTGCTGCCTGTGGTCAGTGCGCAACAAGCAGCAGACAGACAGGAACCAGGCCCAGGTGAGGCTCTGGGAGGGACCGGCTGCGGCCGGACGGCAGGGGCACGGAGCTGCGTCTGCCTGCCGTCGGACGCTGCAGGAAGCGGGAACCGGGAACTGGCTCCAGCCCCCGGCCGGCTCCCCTGGGCCAGGCACCGCCCCGGATGTCACCAAGCACCGCGGACACACTGACACCCACCTCGGAGGGCAGCTGGAAGGCCACAGGCATGGTGGCCAGGAAGGCCGTTTGGACCCCCGAGGTGCGGCTGCCTGGGCCCCCTCCGCGGACTGAATGGCTTCCCTAAGGTCCGCCCCACCCCAACCCCCACCAACCCGTGGCTCCCGCGTCCGCAAGACAAAGGACCACTGAAGGGAAGCCCCTGCCAGCCCAGCCCTGCCTCCCTGGGGAGCAAACAACGGCCAATGAGGTGACCCCGCTGATGTCCCCAGGAACTTGGCCTGGAAGCCCACCCACGCTGGGGCCTGGGTGCGACGGGCATCGACCCCAAGCGAATCACGGGACGCGAGCACCCATGTGCCCGCTGCACACCCCTCCACACACGTGGGCGCCGCACACGCACATGTGCTCCTTCTGACATCACGAGCGCTGGGCTCCTGGATGCCACACAGGAGTGGTCACTGCTGTGGCCGGAGCAGGGGACTGCGGACCTTACTCTGGGTCACTGTGGCGTTTCGACTCCATGCAGATGCCCCTCAACCGCACACAGCCAGCTCTCCGTCCCTGTGGTTGTGGCGTGGCTCTCCACAGGCAGAGAGAACCCCCTGCGGGTGTCTCCTGGACCCCCGGCGCCGCCCAAAGATGCCCCTCCCCAGCGTGGCCTGGTCCTGCCCCCCTTGGACAGCACTCTCAGGCTAACTCTGTCTGGGTGGCCTGTGGGAGATAAAATAAGCAACTGCCACTGTTGAGACCACTTCCCGTGCCCCCCCGCTGCCTCCCCAGTGGCCCGAAGTGCAGGTAACTGGCCTGGGGCACATTCCCAACAGCAGCCTTTCCAGTGGCAGCAGCCCGGGGAGCTGGGGACCGTTTTCCGCGCACCCGCGTGAAGCATGTGGGTCAGCGGATGCCGTGTGTGCCGGGAGGCGCCCACGCTGGGCGTGAAGCATCGGCCTCAAACCCTAGGGTCACGTCGAGTGTCCACAGCCAGCCTGGACACTCCGCGGTGGCTGACGGGCCACTGGGCCTTGGAGCTCGTGGGGGCAATGACCACGGGCATCTCCTCGCAAGGCCTGCCCTTCGGACACGCATCCCCGGTGACCCGGAGAAAACGGAGCGCCCGAGAGCGTTTGCCGCTGCACCAACAGGTCGGCTGACGTTTTGTGAGATGGTGCTGAGCCCCGGACGAGCCCCACTGGTCTGAAATCAGAGACAGGAAGGGACGGAGAGCATCACAGCACCAACCTCCCCGGGCGGCCCCGCTCCCGATGGCCCGGCTCTCCGAAGTCCGCGGGCAGTCACTATCCACACCCACGCCGGCTGCCTTGCCAGCGCCGCCCCCAACCCTGCCCGGGGGGCTCCCTGCCCCCGCCATGGAGCTGCAGCAGGTCTCGGAGGGAAGCGGTCTGCACTTCCGCCCCTGGGGTGCGGGTACAGCGCGCTTGCGGTCTCTCATCGTCGGCCTCTCGCCGCCCTCAGGGCCCCCGGGGCTGGGCCGCCGCAGTCTCTCTGTGCTGCCTTTGCAAAGAAAGTGGGTGTGGAAGCCGCCCACGTGGCCGCCAGAGTGGCTCAGGGCCCCGAGCATTGGGGGTGCCGTGGGGACCTCTGCTTACCCAAGGGCAGCCAGTCACCAGGGGCCCCGCAGCCCCGCCCATCGGCCAGGAAGGGAGGGGCATCTCGGCAGAGCAATCTGTGACCAGCCAGGCCCGAGGGGCAAACTGAATGGAGCGCCGATGCCTGCAACCTGAGACCAGGCCCAAGAAACAGTGGGGTTTGGGGGAACCGGGTCTTGTCAGACCCTTGACGAGAGAGGTATAGGAAGTTGAGGCTTTTGGGGCTGGAGCCAAGCGGCCTCGGCCGCCCACGGGCTGTGCAGGGCAGGGTCTGCCTCTGGCTGCGGCCTCGGGCCGGCACACCCCGGTCCCCCCTCCTCGCATGCCTGGCTGCAGGGCTGGTTCCTTCTGAGCTGCCCTGGTCAGAGCTCCTTTGTCCAGGGCTCTATCTCTGGCCAGTTGGAGGGAGAAGACACCAGAACCTCTGAGAGGGAGGGAACCGGGGCCGGGAAGGCGGCGGCTACCTTGGGGCCCTCTGCTTCGGCTGGGCAGCTGGGGAGGGCCGGTCCTCCAGGAGGGCTAGGGACACAGCAAAGGACCCACAGAGGGCATGAGGCAGGGACAGGAGGGAGGGCAGGACAAAGGGGGCCTGTCTCCCCTGCCCTCTGCCCCCTGCCTGGGCACCCACGGAGAGAAGCCCACCCAGGAGCCTGGGCACAGCCTAGAGCCAAGGTTGGGCATGGGGGCTGCCAGGGGAGGGGACAGGGGCACCGACCGGTGCCCTGCGTGTCCCCTGAGCAATGTCACCCAGAAGAAGCTGCAGGCGGCCACTCCCGCCCACTGGCGGTGCCCACCCCGGATGGAACGTGCTTTCTCCATTCCATCGCTTAGGAAGTGTAGGCCCTGTTAACACAGAACCCTGGAGAACCCCGAGTGTCTAAAAAGAACAACCGATCTGTCTTCCAATCACGGGAAGGATGTATATTCTTAGTGAAACAATTGGGGGGGGGGGGAAACAAGATGGCGTAAGCGAGAAAATCAAAACCCCCCGTGCGTCCTCTGCCGACTCAGAGACAGATGCGCAAGCTGCAGGCAGACACGCTTCCACCGTCGGCAGGAGCCCCGCGAGCGGTGCCCGGCGGGGCCGGGCCTGGCTGTGTTCAGGCGCGCGCAGGTGTTTGCGCCCACGTGGGCGCCCACGCGCATCCTCGCATCCACACTCTCAAGACCCCGTGTGGACACAGTGGCACCCGCCCCTTCCTCTCGGCTTCTCACAGGGAATTGCTCCCTGTTCTTGCGTTTTGATTTGGACACTGTCGTCGGTGGCAATGAGTGGCATCGCTGGACAGCTGGCTGGATCGACGGCCTGGCAAGGAGCCGCTTACCTCCCAGGGCTCCCTGGCCCCCCGGGCAGGCCGATGCGCTTCAGGCTGGCCCCCTGAAGGTGGAGGCCGTGTGTTCTCTCCCAGCCTCCCCAGTCTCCCCGCTTGCCTTCCACGTCCAACCCCACACCCGGGGCATCCACACTAGGTGCGGGGAGCCACCATCGTTCCCCCGTTTCCAGGCTGGGGGCAGCTGGGAGAGCCCTGCCAGGGGCCATGGCTTCGAGAAACGCTCCCTGGCAGCCGCTGAAACCTTCGCTGAGCTCTGAGAACAGGTGTTCGGCTTTGAGAGAATAAAGACCACTGCGAGGGAAGACCTGTTCCCGGTGGGCTGCCACCCGGGGGCCCAGTGGCCGCTCTCCCGGCAGCAAGTCAGGCCCAGCACCCTCAGCACGTGGACTGGGCGGATGGGCACTGAAGCAGACCCACTCAGGGACTCGGGAGACGGGGGGGAAGCCGGTCCGGAGGGGTGAGGAAGGCCTAGGGATTGGCTCAGATCACCACCATGGGTGGCTGCTTCCCAGATCCTGGCTCCGGAGGCAGAGGGGCCTCTGGGAGCAGAGGAGGGTGGGGGTTAGCTGAGGGTGGGGGGCGCTGATGCTGGACTGCCCTTGGGGGCGCCAGGAGGATCGAGTGAACTGGTGACGAGGAGCTCTGGGCCTGGGCCGGGCACTCAGTTTGGGGAACGATGGGGCGAGGACCCAGGTGTGACTATGAATTTTGTCCTGTGTCCTGCAGGCTCCCCACCCGCCTCCACCTGAGGACACGCCTGTGGGCATTGTCACCCGGGGTGGGGCGGGGACCAGCCACCAGCCTGTGTAGCCAGAGGTGAATCGGGCAGCAGCCAAGTCGGCCACAAACCCTTAGGGGGGGCGGTGGTGTGGGGGGGATCTCCCGTGACCCAGTGGTGCGGCTGTGGGCTCCCCGACACTTGGCCGGGCCCATCGCGGATGCTGGGTGGGTATCTTCCCAGTGATGCGTGGAGCCGGGGGGGCGGGCGACGGGACACCATGGGAGAGAGGCGCCAGGGCAGGTTCCGTAGCAGACATTTCCCATGGCCCCGGAGGCCCTTGGGGCGCACACCGGGGCTCCCACCAGGTCACGCGTGTCTCGTGCCTTCTGTATGGCCAGCGTCCCCCGCAGGCAACCCGAGAGCTCTGCTTGTGCGAAGGGCCGTTTCCTAAGGGATCCTATGCATCCCCCAGGCCCCCATCCGGCCCCTGGTGGAGAGGCCAACTCTGTCCTCCACCAAGGAAGCGCGTCGGCCCCGCAAATGCAAAGCCTCTGAAACTGGTATCCAGCTTGGCCGCGCTCGCCTGCTCGTAAACAGGCCTGATCCGTGAGTTCTCAGTATGTTCTAGAAGAGGAATGTGCTCGGGGCTGGCTTTGGCAGGCACACGTCTCCACGGAGAGGTCGGTGAGTGCCCGGCTCTGGCACTCACCCTGGAAACGCAGGCTGGCCCCGCCGGCTGGGCAGCCCGGGGCCGTCTGTGAGCCGGGCGGGGGCTGCGGGCTCCTGGCTCAGCCCCCACACGCCCTGGACCCAGAGACCTTGCCTCCGACTCTGGCGCTCAGGCCTGTCGACTGGCTACCCCCAAGGAGGCCTGGGGGCCCCGCTGCTCTACTGGGGACTCTGCTGTGGGAAGTCCCCCCCACCCCAGGGCCTCCCACCCACAATGAGGAAGGCTGTCTTCTAATGAGACGGGGGATCATCTTATATGTGGGTGTCCCCAAAGCTTGGGCACAGCCCAGGTCACAGAGGCCACACTGGGCCCCGGCTTTGTGTCCAGGAATCCCGTGCCACCAAAGCATCCAGACTGCGTGTGCCGGGCGGGGCGGCGGCTGTGTCCCTGGCTTGGTCTCTGCATGTGTGATTCTCGGCAAGGCTGCATTCCTCCCCTCCCTGGGGAGGGCACACACGTGTCCGTGTGGGGACACCTTTGATAATCCTTGGGAAGCTGAGGGAGGTGGCGGCTGCAGGGTGGGGTGCGCTGAGTTGGGGAGCACCGGGTGGTGATTTGACAGGTCAGCTCCCAGCGACCCCGTGAGCCTTTCCCCCAAAGGCCTGAGGGTGGGTGTCAGCCACACACCACATTTTGGAGGAATGTGGCCCAGTGGCCAGGGCACGGCTACCCGTTAGCCCCTCCGTGCCTCCAGTGGGGAGCTTCCCTGTGGGGGCGGGGCAAGGAGTGCCAGTCCCAAGGCCAGGCCCCGGTGGGGGGGGGGCGAGGTGGGCAGTGGGAGACAAGCCACCCGAGTTCCGAGGGGCCACACCGGGCGTGACGCTGGCCCCCTGCTGGGCAGACGCAGCTGCATCTTAAGACCAGAAGCTGGCAGGGCCTGGCCGCTGGCTTCGTGTCATGTCACAGGCGGCCAGTGGCCCCTGGGGACCCGAGTGGCTGGAATGCTGGCCTCCTGCCACCTGCGGGCCGGGCTGCCACCCAGCGCCCGGAAGCTGGCGTGCAGGCGCCCTCTATCGCCCGCTCAGGGACGTCCTCCCTCCCTGGCGGCCGGCTCCGCTGCCTGGTTTCCCCGATGTTATCTGCCTTTGGGGAGCCCTAAAACAAAAAGTCAAGTGCTCCCCGATCCGGGCGGACTTTCAGCGCGAACCGTGTGGTCCTTGGAGCGTGAGTATTTCCGTAAGCATTTCAACGGCTCCCATTCAGTCCGTTTTTACAGAAAAGCAATCAAAGATATGGCCCAAAGGACAAGTTTGCTTTCCCTGTGGTCAGGAATTCTGTCAGGAGCAGAAGTATTTCAGAAAGTTCCAGAACCCCAGAGATGGGGGGCACGCTTTCCCACGCATGGCCTCATCTTGGTGTTTGGGAGCTGGGCCGGGTCCTCGGGCTCTTCCCGGTGGCGCAGCAGCTGGTGGGCGGAGCGGACAGGGACCCCATTTTGCAGGCCTGGCCTAGGGCTTCCCTCCTACGTCCTGGTTTGGGGAGAAAATTTCCCCCGGTTCACAGTTGCCTTTGTGTGCCCAAACGTCATGTGCAGTGAGCGATTTAGATTCTTGAGGGAGGGTTTTGGCTTTTTGTTTGTTGTTTATTTTGTTGTTAGGTTATTTTTTGGTTCCTGAAGTGTTTGTTTTCCACCTGGAGACGAACGTGTGATTTTTTTTTTCCCCTTGCAGGCAGTTTGTTTACTGCTCTGGGGACTCGCTGAGGGACAGTTATGCCCCGGAGCGCAGGCCTGGTTCCTGGCCAGGCGAAGGGAGGCCGGCCCTGCACGTGGGTCTCGGGAGGACGAGCCGAGTGGGCTGCGCCAGGGCCCCGGGGGAAGGCCATTTGCCAGCAGGACCCACACAGGTGGCTCCTTCCCGACGGCGGGTGGCTCCGAGGCCCTTCCCGGGCGTGACAGGGTGGGAGGGCGGCATCGAGGTAATAACCTCTCCGGCCCTCCCGGGGACAACGGACCTACCCTGAAATTCTAGATGGGGTCTTGGGGTGACTTGTGGAGGGCTCTGGCTTCCCAGGACGGCAAGATGTGGTCACACAGGCTCTGCGGCATTGGCACCTGCACGACCCGAACCCTGTTCCAAAACGGCAGTGGCCACCCACCTCGGGCGACGGCAAAATGAGGCTCTGGGTGACAGTGGCACCCCGCCCCCATGCCCGTTGGGCTTCTGACGTCTCTGGAGACACTGCCAGACACGTGGGACCAGTTCTGCAGCTGGCTCGGCACTCGCAAGTGTGGTTGTCAATCTGCAGAGAACGCGTGGCCGCGGAGACGTGGGTGCAGAGCCAGCCTGAGAGATGCCCACCCGCTGTGCCCCCTTGTTGTGAAGCGCCGTGTCTGTGACCCGTGACTCGTGGGCATGTGGGTCCCTTTCCCCCGTGTCCACCTGTCGGGAGAAGGACCTTGTTCTAGGCCCTGCGGGGGCTCCACAGGGAGCACGTGTGTCTCCGCGCAGACTCGCCATCTGCGGACAGAGCCCGTGGCCTGTCGACGGGACGTCGAGGGCTAGTCCTGGGCCAGGAGGGGGGACCGAAGTCTGGACCGCTGGGTCCGGGAGTGGCCCATCGAAAGGGCTTTTCATCTAGGGGGCTTCAGAGGTCACATGAGCGGGGCTGGAGGGCCTGCTCAGGGCTGGAACAGGGCCGGAAAGGACGACCCAGGCCTGGCACATGTGTGGCCAGTCTGTGATGCTACAGGAAGCATCCAGGCTCCGTGCACCCAGGGGACACCTGTGTCCCACCACGCTGACCCGCCCTCCCAGCTGTGGGCCGCAGCGTGGCGTGGGCCTGAGTGCGCCTGGAGCTTCGGAAGGTGGACGGGCAGGCTCCTCTAGCCAGCCCAGTCCTTGGGTGCCCAGGGTGTGCGAGGGTGCCTCAGACAGTGTAGGAGGGAGTCAGGTGGCACCGCGTGTCCCCCCAAGTCCTGAGCCAGCCCAGACCCTGTCCTGGTGAGATGCTCTCGGCTCCAGCAGGAGTGCCTCCCTGGGGCCTTGGTGAGGCTCTCAGAGCCCAGAGGGCACCCTTGGGGACCCGGGGGCGGGTGCAGTCTGTCTCCGGACCCTGCCCCTCCGTCACCAACCCTGTGAGGACCGGCGCCTCTCCCCGCGGCTGGCCACCTGGGCGTTCTGTTGCCTCTCCAGGTGTCGCTGGGAAAGCCGCCCCTCCTGCCCCCGCCCCATTGTTCAGCCGGCTCTCTCTGAGGTCAGCTGACATTTCCACTCGATCCCTGTAATTCCGCCAAACACTCCCAGGCCACAGAGCAGCTGGAGTCTCGTCCCCGCTCCCAGAGCTCCGACAGTAACGCCCTTGCTCTTCGGCGTGGGCCTCGCGCGCCGGCAGGCCTGCAGACACTGGGGTAAGACGGACACGCGTGCTCAGACCCTTCTTCCGCGCGCACCCTCATGTCAGCCTCGGAGGTGGTCACAGCGCCCCGCACCCGGGGTGCGCCCGGCCTGCTTCCTGAGGGCCCCCGGGGCAGCAGGCGCGTGGGCAGGGGCAGGCGCCCCTCGCAGACCCTGCAGAAGGGGTGCTGCCCACAGCTGCGGAGGCAGGTGCACGTCCCCTGGAGGGGGGCAGACGCCCTGGCAGGCGGACTCTGGGGCCTAATGAAAGGCCGGCGCACACCGAGCCCCTGCGGCACGACACAACAAAAATAAATATCAGAGAACATTTGAGGAGCTCGATACATTGATCATATTCCAGTGACCCTTCACCCTCATAACGATGGGACCATTTAAATGCTAATGTCATTTTTTAAAAAGTCAATTACAGGATTTTGAGGGAATGGAGCCGGCCTTCCCCACCCAGGGCTCCCTCTCCCTCCGCGGGCACTGGAGCGTTCGCCGGGCCCCTGCCGGGAGCACCGCTCTCGTGGCCCTGTAATTGAACCCGGTTGATGCAGACACCAAAAACACCCCAAGCCGC
This sequence comes from Mormoops blainvillei, assembly GCA_004026545.1. NCBI lineage: Eukaryota > Metazoa > Chordata > Mammalia > Chiroptera > Mormoopidae > Mormoops > Mormoops blainvillei. Next base: position 30,183 of record PVJD01006103.1, on the reverse strand, counting down.
TCGCACCGGCAAGCGTATATTGATAAAGCAGCACGTCTGTGGATCAAGGGGACCCCGCTTGGCGGGGCACAGCCTCACCCCGTCTACCCCAACAGGCCTGGCTATGCCCTGCATGGAAGAGCCCCAGGGTTGGGGACCCGTGAGCCTTCCAGAATGTTCTGGAGATGGGCGACATGTTCCGTCGTCCCCGGCTATGTTCCTTTGTCCTCCCGGTCGGCGTTCTGGCTGCTCCGGGCCGGCGGAGGGGAGAGCGGGTCACTGCCCCGCCAGAGGGGACATGGCTCAGGCCCCGGGACCTGCAGAGTCTGGCGGCAGTGCCCACACCTCTGGAGCCCCAGCTTCTCCCACGTCGGCAATGCCCACGCCGGCTGCTCGAGCTGCTTCACGTCGGCGAACTTCTGGGTGCTGGATACTTGTCTGCCCAAGGGGGCGGGGGGGTCGGGGTGCGGGTGCGGGCTGCTTGCTCCATGGCCAGGCAAACGGGAAGGGCTGCACCTCAAGGCCGGGCTGCCTGTCGGGCCCCAAGGACCCAGTGCGGCACCACGGCCTGAGTCCCCAGAGCCAGTGGTCTCAGGTTCGAGAAAAACGGGGCAGACTTTCCAGCATTCGGGGGTCATGGCCACGCAGGGCAGACCTGTGACCCTTATACCCCAGCCCGGCACTTGGGCAGAGGGGGCGAGACCTGGGAGGTCCGTGGTAAGTGGATCCCTGGACGCGCTACCCCTAGTCTAGGGCTCAAGGACGGGGCTCAGCCAGGACCCCTCCTTGAACCCTGTTCTGCTCTTCTCTACCTTGTTGGCTTCTGGAAGCCGGTGTCCCTCCCCGCCCACCTCCTGGGCTCCCCGGTCTGCTTCCTGAACCCCAGGGTCCTCGGTGGGGGAGTCGACGGGCTGGGGCTGAGCCACCGTGAGCAGGTGTGCAGACCCGCAGCAGGTGCAGCGCCCGGAGCTCAGCCCGAAGCGGTGCCTGGACGGGGCTGCCGCGTCACTCAGCTGCTCCAGCCGAGGCCGCTGCAGGGAGTTCGGTGACTGGGGCCTGTGCCGGCGGGTGAGAGAGACCCCAGGCCTAGAGTCATGGGGGGCGCCTTCCTTCAGGGGCCCAGGGTCGGCCCTCCCTGCCCTGGCACGTGTCCTGGGAAGGGGCAGGGTCCAGGATGCGCCTTCTCGACCGATTCCCAAGGAGGAAGTGCGGGCGTCCTCTTCCTGCGTTTGGCCAGAGCCCAACACATTTGGGATTTTTGAGGCTTCAGAAGTTCCGAAGGCAGGAAGGACACATGGGGGAGCGCTGGAACGCTGTCCCAGAGACCGCCCCGCTGCAGGGCCTCGGGCAGGGTGCTCAGCTGGTCTGCAGCCAGGATACCATCAGCCCCTGGCTGAGGACACTCCGCCCCAGGACCCAGGGGCATGCGCGGCGCACACGGTGTCCTGCGCGCTGTGGGGGTGGGGGGCGCGGGGTGAGCTGGGGTTTCTGCAGGCCAGAAGGCCCCCTGGGAGTCCTCGTCCTCCATCTGGGGGCCCAGTCCCCGGGCGGACCCCAGGGATCCAGCCCAGCCCCTTAGCTCCCAGCCTCGACTTACGCGTCTGTGAGATGGGACACGTGCCGCGTGGCAGGTAAAGTGGCTGAACCTGTGCTCCAGCCCCACGGATGCTGGGACGCTTGTTTGCGGGCTCAGAGGGGCATGTGTCCGCCCGCGGCCTGACCGCAGCCTCTGACCCCTGAGCCCAGCCCCCACGCCTCCTTTCTGGGGTGCTTTCTGAACTTGCACCCCCCACTCCCCGCAGGGCTCAGGCTGCACCAGGCCTGGGGGCTGGGTGTGCAGGGCGCCTGTCCTGGGACCCACAGCCCGTGTCCAGATGTTACTGACCAGGACACTGGGATCCCTGCCAGGGTCCCCGCAAGGGCAGCGCTGACCTGCAGGGGTAGGAAATGGGCACGAACACATGGAAGGCGGCGCCGGTCAGCCCCGCACGGCTCAGAGCCCCCTGCACGTGCCAGCTGCTTTCGTCCTCGCCACGGCCTGACAAGGACGGGCTCTTGGCATCTGCTGTCACCGAGGAGGAACCGAGGCACAGAGAGGCTGGAACCCGGTGGACAGAAGGCGGACGGCCAGAACCCCAGCGTCCTCTCGGCGGCTGCGGCCAGCATCCTCCCTCCAGCCCTTCACACCGCTTTGGGAGTCAGACCCGACTGAGTCCGGCTGCTCCTCCCGTGACAGAGACAGAGGCTCATGCTCAGGACAGCCCTGGGCAGCAGTCACAAACGGAAGTGAGTGGCTCCCACAACTTTCCCTAAATGCTGCCCCTTCCAGTGACAAGCCCTGGGCCCGAGTCGACTCAGTGCTGGCTGAACGGAATACCATCCCCACTTGGGGCACTGTCCCCACGTAGAGCATTGTCCCTGCCGGGAGCACAGTCCCCACCTGGAGCCCTGTCCCCGCCTGGAGCACCATCTACACCTGGAACAGTGTCCCCACCTGGAGCCCTGTCCCCGCCTGGACCAGTGTCCTCAGCCGGAGCAACGTCCCCACGTGGCGCACTATCCCCCTGTCCAGGAAAGCATCGAGCTCCAAGAGGACTTACAACAGGGGAAGAAACTCAAGGCAGGGACCATGGATCTCAAAAATGTTGCAAAATGTTCCAGGCCGGGCTCTGCTCGGCCCCTGAAACGGGATATGCAGCCCGAACTTGGCCACATAATGCAGCTCTGTCTGGGAAGGGCCGGAGCCCCGGGGCCCCAGCCGTCTTTCAAAGGGCGATAGTTACGGAAATTAGTGGTGCAGAAATCCATCCCCATCATTCATCACGGGTCTTATTAACTGTCCGCGATGGGCGCGGCGCGGCCTGGCCTCCTGACTCCAGGGCCTGGGAGAGGCCGCCCCCGTCCGCAGCTGGGAGGCGAGGTGCCCAAGGAAGGTCCCGGAAGCCCGCCGGCCACCACGACTTGCCGGGGCCCTCCCGGCGCAGGTCGCGATGTCGTGATTGAGAGAGTTAGAAGTCGTGGATGAGGGAGACCTGTGGCAGCACGCGACCCAGGTGCCGTCATTTAGGGGCAGGATGACATGGCGTCCCAGAGTGCAGGACACTGGGTGGAATTGCCCTAGCAGTCAGGGGTCCCCACAGACGGTCCCACTAAAGGCCATGGGGAGCCCCGGAGAGGCCTAGAGTTGCACTTAGCTGGCCCCACTGGGGCCCCCACTCCCCGGAGCCTTGGTTAAAGGAGCTAACATGAAGGCGCCTGCCCCGTGGAAGGCCCCTGGTCCAACAGCCCTACATCGAGTTACTGCGCCCATGACCAGAGCACCCAAGGGCCAGCCCTGGGGTCCATGGGCCTTCTGGGCCCGGGAGCCTCCCCTGGGGCCCTCTCCTCAGGCAGCTCACCCTCCGGCTAGCATGGGACAGGGCCTCCTCTGCCACGTGCCGCCTGCCACTCGAATCGGTGCCCATCGGGAGTGCTTCCCAACTCAGTGCCGTGAGTGACAAGCCAAGGCTGCAGTGCTCGGCACCCCTGGGGACTTGTTAGCAGTGCAGATCCTCGGGCCCTGCTGAGTGGGAGCAGGGGTGCAGCGGGTGCTCTGGGGGTGACCCTGCGGGTGGTCATGGTTCCGGGCTGAGCCCCGCTGGGTTGGACCCAGAGGACAAGCCGGCCCCTGTCCTCTGGGGTTCTCTGTGGGAAGGTCACGGGGCCTCCCACTGCTTGGGGCTCACGCAGGAGGCTCTGAGGACCCTTCTGGGCTTGTCTCCCCGCCACACTGGGGGCACAGGGGCCCGCCCGGGGGCTGGCACCTCCCGGGCGGCCCGGGGTCGGATATGGCGGCGGGGGACCACGTGGAGGCGCAGGGTCGGGTCAGATAGGCCTGTCAGAGGCCAAAGCCTTTGGGCCGAGGAGGCCTTGGCAGGATGCTTGGCTTTCAAGGTCGTGCTCGTGACCTCCCGCGCATGATGGGTTTGAGGGGACAACGCGGGCAGCTTGTCTGCCAATGACAGGGCCGGCAGGGATCTCCCGCGCCCGGGCCACAGGCCTGTTACTCAACACTTGCGTTATTACCCGAAGCCAGACGAGAGAGGAGGTGATAACACAGCGGGAGGCGCAGGGCCTTCCAAACCTGTTCATTTTTAGCCCCTGCGAATCAAAGGAGCATCCGGCTGGTCCGGGGGCCTTTGGTCCCCCGCCCCGGCCCGTGAGGGACACGGAAAGATAACAGCACTTGAGCGGGTCACGCCCGCCCTGGCCGCTCCTCCGTCTCCTTCGCCAAGTGTTGAAAACAGCTCTTGGCCAGTAGCACGTGTGTGACCTTCACCCCTGACCGCACTGTCTGGTGGCAGATAAGAGCTTGGGGGTGTCGAGAAGGGGGAAGAGGGTAAATGATCTTCTCGCTCCCCTAAAAGAGACAAGGCCGGGGGGCGTGGGCACGGTGCCAGGCTCTCTGCGGGGCCGGGGCACCCAGAAAGCAGGACCCAGGGGCTAGGTGCAGAGGCAAGGCCAAACGGCCTCTTCCAACAGGAGCCGGCTGGGGGTCGCCGGCTCCACGGCCAGACTGGGAAACGCCTGTGCCCGAGTGTGCTCGGAGCCGCCCGGTTGGCAGTGGGGAAGCCAGCGCCGGCGGAGGCCTGAGGTTTCCGGGCTCACCTCGCGTGTATCGCCCCCAAAAGAGGTGCTGGCTGTCACATGCGGTTGGACTTGGGCACGGCCTGGGTTCGACTGTCTCTCCGGAGTTAATTACCAGGATGAGGGGATGTATCTATATCGGGGCTTCTCAGGAGCCGTCGGCCCCACAAGGGTGGGGACCGGATCCACATGGCCGCAGCCCAGAGGCACTGGGGGGAACGACCTGGGCACTCGGACCAAGTCACCAGGCGAGAGGGGCGTGTCCGGGGTGGGGTGCTCAGGGAATAACCACAAAGACAGGCAGCCCGGGGGTTCCCTGGTCACAGCACCTGGCGTCTGCAGACAGAGTCTCAGTGACCAGGACCCCCGTTCGCATCCCCCGCACCCACTGCTGTTGGAATGGACCCTTTGAAAAGGTCCACGCGCGCTGGCTCCGATAAGAGCGCGGGGAGAGGCGGTGGGAGCGGCCACCCATCCGTCTGTGAAGCAGGACAAGTCAGTAATAGGAAGGAGCCAACCGCCAGAGGCAAAGCTGGAATGCCAACTCATCAGAGGCGCGGACTCGGCCGCGCGGTTCAATAGGATTCCGTGATTGTTTCATAAACAGGGAGACTGAAGTGCCGGGGCCGCGACCGGGGACCGTGGGGGAGTGCGCGAGGTGGACTTGTGAAGAGCATTTGTTTGGCGTAAGTGGTTGTCTCGGCTAATAGCAGGGTATTTCATGGCTAAGAGCTCGTTGAACGGGATTTATGGAAGAATCCTGCGTGGCTGTTTGCGCGGGACGCTTGGCGGTTGCTGGGAGGCGGGGTGGGGGCACTGCCACGGCTCCGTCTCTAGCGGGTTCCTCGCCGTCCCCCAGGGAGTGTCGTACCTGCCGGTGCCGGAGCGTCTGACAGGCGCAGCCCACTGCGCAACCGCTAGCGGGTGCTCAGAAAGCACATACATGCATGTGTGCGTGGGCGCTAATGTGCACATGGGAGTGTGAGTACATGTGTGTATGTTTGAGTGTGTGCGTGCCTGCGTGGGCATCTGTACGAGTCTGTAAATGTGTGCACACATTTTAGTGGGGGCCTGTGTGAGCACGTGTGCACCTGTGTGAATGTGAACTTATGTGTGTGCATGTGTACAAGTGTGTGAGCTGTGGATACATGTGTGGTGTGTGAGCGAGTGCATGTGTGTGCAAGGGTGGGACCTGGGCTTCTGGCTGCTCTACAAGAGCCCCGGTTGGGCCATCCCCCTGCTTCTCTGGGGACTGGGTGTCCCTCCTCTGCCCGCCCAGGGGAGGCGGCAGGCGTCACGGATCCAGGTGCACCCATAGTGTGGTTCCGGCGGAGCCTGGTTCAGAGGCACTGCAACATGGCGGTGACCCCGTGGGGCCCTGTGCTCCCCTGGCCTCCTCCACAAGGTCCCCGAAGGCCTTCTTTCCTGTGGAGGAAGCGGGTGACGGGTTGGACCACTCTCTCCGTCCCTTGCTGGGCTTCCTCTCTGATTGGCTGGGGGAAAGCACGTCACAGTGCTCCACGGGGTCTCCTGCCTAGCATGCCAGCAGGGTCAGGGTGGACGGGGCCCCAGGGGCCTTGGGGTCACCCGCACAGGGCCAGCAACGCCCTGGTCAGCTCCCAGGCCCTCTGCTCTGATGTCGGTGGGCACAGCCCTTTCCGCCCGGGGGCCCCTCTGCCTGAGAGCCTCTCTGCCTGGGGCTCCCGTGTATCCCTTCACTCCCCTGCTGGACCACCAGCTTCTTCCGCAGCACCCCCAGCACCCCACAGAGAATAGATCCCTAAGGAGGCTGGGGAGAAGGGACCCCCGCCTCACCTTGGCAGAGCAGCTGTCCCCTGTCCCGCAGCCCCTCCTTAGTTCTGAATTAACGAAGACCATGAGCTGGCGGTCCTACGAGGAGAGCCCACGGGACAGTGAGAGCCGCAGCGGAGCAGAATCAAGCCAGCCGGGGCAGGGTCCCGTCATGAGCAGGCCGGCGTCTTGTGCTTGAGCGTGATCGCCGTTGAAAGGAGGATGTGCTTTCTCATCCACCGACACAGCCGGCCCCCCGTCTTAAGAACTGCAGGCTCAGGGGTGTGCGGGGCGATGTCAGGTCCCGTCGCCGGGGTGTCATCCCACCCCGGGAAAACCCCGTAGCAGGTTTGCCCCCATCCCCCCGTGTCGCTGGGCATATCTGAGACACTCTCCTGCCGGTGGGGCCCAGACTGGCCTTTGAAAGCCACCACACGAGAACCCGCATGCACTCCTGGGTGCTGCTGGCTCAGGGGGCCCGGTGGCGCCCACACGTGAGAGGGGAGGCCAGGCTGCTATGGGTAGGACAGTCACAGGACGGTACCCAGGGCAGACAGATAGTGGGCAAGACGGCTGGGTTTGGGGCCTTCCCCCTTCCAGCCTCAGTTTCCCCTCCTTAGACGAAGGCAGGCTAGTTTCGTGGCGCTGAGAGAGTGCTGAAAGGGTCCCTGACTCTCTGCACCGACTGTCCCTCTGGGCTTCCCATGAGGAGCTCACAGAGGTGACACTCTCGTCTCGGTCCCTTGCTGGTCCCCGGTGCCCCTGGCGCGACCCCGGGAGCATCCCCCCCGGGGGGGGATGGGAAGGTGGATCCTTTGATGCAGGTGCACAGCCCCCACTCTCATTAAAGGTGGCCGTGCACGTGTGTCCCAGGAACAAAGGGCCCCTTCACTGTCACCTCCCCGGGGGCCAGGCGCTGCCCGCCTGTAACCGAGGAGCCACGCTGCCCCGCTCCCTCCGCACCATCCGCTCCCGGGGCCCCCACACCGCAGCTCGCCCACCGCAGGCTTTGTTTAGTCTGGGTTTCTGGGCGTTGGGCTCTTTTTTTCTCCAAATACTTCCCAAACCCTGTAGGCTGATGACACTACCCTGCAGCCCGGGGGGAGGTGAATAGCCCTGAATGACGGAGAAGTTTCTGTCCCCCGCGGGGCCACCGCGGCCCGGGGAGCTGGGGCCTGGAGCATGGCGGCTGTCACCCCTCACAGGAAGGCCGCACTGCCAGCGCCGGTTTCCTGATCAAGAGAGAAGCACGGTGGGGGGCGGGGGTGTTCCCAGGGGCCCAGCTCAGGCGGCTCTGCTTCCATCCCAGCCTCAGGACTGTCCCCAGGATGGCGAGCCGTCCTCAAACCACAGTCCCAACCGGCCGCTCAGCCCCGGGCTCCGTCCCTTTAACCTGCGTCCGCACGGCACCTGTGTGGTCCTGGAGAGGCGTCCATCCGCCGGACAGCTCTGGGCTCGGTTCGCCGGCTCCAGGCCGTTTTAAGGCTCTCGCCTGATGCCCTGCTGACATGCCATCCCTTGCATGCAGGGTCGTGGGACCCCCGTTTTCTCCTAGGGTACTGGAGGCGGCTGTCCCACTTCCTGGAACAACCCCCTAAGAAATGGGGTATGCCTACCCGTTCACCCGACCAATGCTTGGGGGCCCCCTTGGTGCAGGGTGCCGGGCTCCGGGAGGGAGGGGGAATGCATGCGACCGTCGTGCAGAGACAGGGCGAGGGTGTGTAAGCGGAGATTTAGCGCCTTGTCTTGTTTTATGAACCGGGAGGACGGCTTCCGAGGAGGCAGGCCTGGGGAGGCTGCCACGGGGCTGGGAGACGCTGCGGCGGACAAGGTGCTGGGCTGGGAAGGAGGGTCAGGTTTGGGGGTTTGGCGGGGCGGGGGGGGGGTTTGCAAGAAGGATCTTTTTGCGTATCACTTATGTACTGTTATAAGCACGAGAAAAGGAACGAAGAGCTGAGTGAGGCCGGTTTGGGGCCGGTTTGGGGCCGACCAGCACACCTGCCCTAGAATTCTCACCTCACACCCCTGAGCCCCCACCCACGCCCCACTGTCCTCTGGCCGGCGGTGGCCGTGTCGGAGGCCCGGCCTCCTGCCCTCAGTCCCTCCTCCCTGGTGTGGGTGTCCTGGCCCTGCGGGGGTGCGGGGGTGCGGGGGGCTGCGGGACTGTGTCTGGCTTCTCTCTGTGACTCTCCCAGCACCAGGCTCCGTGTTCTGGGCCCAGGGACCCCTGTCGATATCTGTGGAGGCGTCTTGAAACCCGGAGGGTGGTGCGAAGGCAGGAAGGCAGGAATGACCGGCGGGCAGGGTTCCTGACATGGACGCAAACCCAGCCCACAGGGGCCGCTGCCCTTCAAACCGCAGTCCGGGACAGCAGGGAGTCGGACAAAGGCCGCCCCCGGGAGGGCAGGGGCGGGAGACTGTGGCCCCGAGACGGGAGAAGAAATGAAACCCGTGTCCACCTCTGTCAGGGAACAAGGCCTGGGGGGACCCCAGCCACTGCGTCCACATCTTGAGGCCCCTGGGGAGGCGGCGGGGGGTCCAGGAGCACGAGAAAGACGCAGATGGGTGGGGTCTACAGGAGATTCCTGAGGGCCAGACACCTGAGGCTTGGGGACGAGGGTGAAGTGACTGAGCACTCCTGTCCCTGTAACACGTGGACGCAGACCTACTGTGGGCCAGACCCTGAGCTGCAGGGGCCACGCCACCCTCGCGCCCCTGTCTCGTGTTCCTCTCTCCCTCCGTCCTGCCCCCTGGCCCTGGGCACCCCACAGCCGGGCCCTGCCTCCTGGAAGGCCCCACCCACCTCTGCGGCAGAGGCTCAGAGCGGCGGGGGTGTCTGAGACACGAAACGAACGTGGCCACCGAGCCTGTGGGATGAGGCCAGTCCAACCAAGGCACTGACCCTCCGTTTGATTTCGCTTTCATTATCTTGCATTTACATGGCGACTCCATTAGACAGGGAGGCTTTGGATCCGGGGTCTTTGTGTCCTCACGGCATGGTGTAGGCCCTCAGCAAGCGGTGTGGCAGTGGCCCGCCCGTGTGGCTCCCAGTCCCAGCTCAGCACTCGGAGCTCGAGGGAGGCACCCAGCCGCTCACCGCAGAGGGCCCCCTCGGGAGCGGTGTCCCCATGCGGGACTCTTGTCCTTGCAACTGTTCTGTCCACGGAAGTCCAGAGACCCTGCCTGGAACCTGGAACCCGGTTCCAGGGGCCTGTGTGGAGAAGCCAGTTCAAGAGCTCCAGGAGCACAGAGGGGCCAAAGAGGACAGTCATGCTGGTCACCTGTCCCCAGCAGAGCCTCCAGCCACCTAGATGAGGCTCATGTGTTCCAGACCAAGTCCCTTTTCCGTCCCACCGAGCCACCTGGGGTGAAGGACCCACACATGTCCTCCCTAAATCCATGCCCGTCACCCCTGCCAAGGCCCTGACCCGGCCTGGGGTGGGGAACAACGGACTCCTCATGTTCCGGACCCCTCCTTCCCTTTCTGGTGTCCTGACCACATTTCCCGTCTCTGCAATAATGGGCTGCTGGGGTCTCGAAGGACCGTGTGACGGGATGCGTGCGTGGCCGCGGGAGGTTTTTCTCTCCGTGTCGGCATCTGCCGGGTCTTTCGTGGTCACTGCCGTCTGCCTTCCGTGCCATTCACGTCGGTCTCTTCAGCCGTGAGCCTCTTCCCGTGCATGTGAACTGGTCGCCTGCCCCACCCCCACAGAGACCCTCACGGTAGCACCCGCCTACTTTCCGCACGGGTCCCCGCAGCGGCGCCTACCTTTCCGCGGCCCGGCACCCTGCCGCCAGCCCCCCGCAGGGTTCGATGGGCTGCCGCCTGTGAAGGACCGAGTGGGGCGGGGTCATGCTCTCGCGCTTGGGACTGGGCTTCCCAGACAGAGACAACTTGGCTTTGTTCACTTTAATGGCCCAGCAGCCAGTAAGCCCTCTATCGTCTTGGTATCCTGGGTGGCGCTGTGCTCCGTGTACTGTGATGAGGACTTCTCTAAGCCTCCACTCCTGACGGCGACTCTCGGTGGGGACAAGCGTGTCTGCTGTTCAGCCAGGACAGACAGGGGGCTGGGCCAGAGGATGGTCCTGTGTTCGTCCAGTGGGCTGTCCCTCAGCCTGAGCTGTCCTACTGCCCCAAGCGGCCCCGGCGTCCAGACATTTGCGTGCACGGCTGACTGTGCTCGTGGCCCTGGCTGCCCGGTGGGCCCAAGCATCCCTCGGGCCTGTGGTGTCAGCTGTACCCCCAACCCAGAGTCCAGGTCTCAGAGGAGCCGTGGGGCTCATCAGAAGCATCCCCCCATCCTCCCACAGAGGCCCCTCCCGTGGGAGCGCGCCTGGTGCGTGCCCGGCCGTGGGCGCACGCAGGTGACCTCCTTCAGCCCAGGAGAAGGCAGCCCATGGCCGTCGGTTCTCGCTATTGGCGGTGGTCAAGTTCCGTAAAGTCCCCACGCACAAAGAAGTAGCGGGCGCTGCCCCAGTGCTCCTAGGAGACAGAGAGCACGAGGCTCTTGCCAGCCGCTGCGCGTGGCACGTCCACCGACCAATCAGTACATCACCTGGTTTTAGCGTGTTTCTGTTTAAAGGCGTTTGCCTTCGTGGGTACTGTTGACTGCCCAGCAGCCCCGTGGGCCCGCGCCCTCCGAGTCTGGCGCCCGCAGCTTCCTGGCACCTAGGACGCCACACAGCACTCAGCGCTAGGCCGGGGCCCCCTGAACTCGAAATCACCAGCGAAAACCACCAACACGAGGAAACAGGGCACGAAGGGTGCTCGGGAACAGTGGGGGAAGCCGAAACCGGCAGGCAGAGGGTGGCCCCTCCGCGGGGCGGGACGCGGGCACAGCACACGGTCTGACACCTCCGCCTGCGTGCGCGACTGGGAACGAACCACCGTTGCCGCTTCGGGGCTCACGAGGGCGTTTTAACAAGTAGGTGAGTTCGCGAGTGTGGAACCTGTGAATGGAGATCATCTGTGTAAACGTAAACACATCTGGATGTACATGTCGGCTCTATACATACATGGAGAGGGAGAGAGATCAGTCTCTTTGAGATATAATTCACATCCCCTGAACCTGACCCTTTTGACGTGTATACTTTGGTGGTTTTTCTTCCCAGAGCGGTGGAACCTTCACCACTGTGAAATCTCAGCACGTTTTCCTCGCCCCAAAAGGAAACCCCGTGCCCCTCGGCAACCCCTCTCCGTTCCCCGGACACCCCTAATCTACTTTCTGTGTCTGAGGGCTTGCCTGTTCTAGACCCTCCTGTAAATGGAATCTGACACCATGTGGCTTTTCGTGTCTGGCTCCCGTCACTGGTTGTGGCAGTGTTTCTGAGCACCGGCCCCGCTGTAGCGGTGTCGGGACTTCCTACCTTGTGGCAGTGCATGCTGTCCCACTGTGCGGACGGACCACATCTTGTTTTCCCTCTCCCGTCGACGGACCCTTCCCGCCACTGTGATTGTGCAGTTGCAAAGTTTTGCATGGGCCCCTGTTTTCATTTTTCTTGGGTGTGCGCCTAGGAGTGGAACTGCCAGGCCATACAGTGACTCTGTTTACCCTTCAGAGGACTGTCTGCTGTCATTCGCAGAGGGGACACCGTGGTCCTTTCCCAGGGGCTGGCTTCCCCATGTCCTCAAGGCCCTCGGTGCCGTCTCTCTTTGTTGGTAGCATCCCAGGGCATGGGACGCAAGCTTGATGGCTGCGCCTGGGAAGCTCCAGGGAGACCAGGAGGAGGCAGGCTTCGGGGCGCTTGAGGACGGGGAGGCAGGAACCCAACGGGGACTTGGTGGTCATGTCTGTGTGAGTAATGCTGCCTTGGAAGTAGCTGAGAGAAGAAAGCATTTTTCCATGGAACTTTCCCTGACAAGTCTTAGTCTATGGAAACCAAACTTGTAGCCCCAGACAAAGGCCCACCCCGTGTGTGCAAACAAAGGACGTCTTGTACTTCCCCCCCGCACCGCAGAGCCGGTGGCCTCGGCTGACGTGACCAGCAAGGGGTGGGAGACGGGGCCGGTACCTGCAGCCCCTCCAGGGTGGTCTTCTGTGGGCCTTCGGCGCAGCCTGAGTAAGCCAGGGACCTGGGGAGCTGCTCTGGTGGCATCTAGCAAACGCTCCCTGTCCCCTTCCGCCTCCAGTGGTCCCACGGGCCCGGAAGTCTCTCGAGAGGGCAGGGAGTGGCCTCAGAGCACAGGGGCGCCCCAAGACCTCTGCCACCCCAGCCCCCTGGTCCTCTGTGGTGCGGCCGACGCCGGACGGGCCCGCCTGTGCCCCCACAGCATGGACGGTCGAGAAGGGCTGTACAGACTCGTGTCGCAGGACGGAGAGTAAACACGCCTCAGAGATGCCGTCGCCCAGGAGGCACAGGGGGCAGGGGCCGCCTGCGTGCCGGCAGCAGCTAAGCACCTCGGTCCTTTTCTGGGGACACGTCCGTTCTCACTCACAAACGACCTGAGGAGAAGGTCCCACAGGCACCGACGTCCAGACAGGTGCTGCTGGGGCTGCGTGCGAAGCGGTCTGCGCTTCGGGGTCCCGGTCCCCTGGGAGACGGGCACGGGTGGCACAGGAAGGCGCGCCGGTCCCGCCTCCCCCTGCGCTGCCTCTGGTGGGGCTGCGTCTCAACGCCCACGCCTGCCTGGGCGCCTCCTTCCAGCCACGCCCTCAGCTCGGACTGCGTTTCCCTTCCTCCGCCGTCTGTGCCCTCACGTCGCCGTAGCCTCTTACATGTGGGTAGCGACTCGGGCTGAGGCTCATCGGTCCGTGCCACCCTTCGGCGTGGCCGACTGTAGTGACAGACAGCTTCCGCACCAGTCCCGGGGCCGACGGGCCGGGAAGAGCGCCGCCAAGGACAGGGAGGAGACTTGGCGGCCGTTGGTGGGCCCGGATCCACGGCCTTCGTGCGTGTTCGGGACCACGTGACACGCGTACCTCATCTGTGCCGACCTCGGGACCCGGATGCGGACCCAAGACTGGAGGAGACAACCCTTCTGGGTAACAGAGTGCACGTGCGGCCTGGTGTCTGTTTTTCCATGACTTCCTCATTCACGGACTTAACACCGTGCCACCTGCCTGCCGGTGCCGGCCCTGGTTCAAGTTCAAGTTCAGGTGCAGACAGATGCACAGCGAACACAGGTCACTAAGCATGGTGGAATGTGGGGAGCCCCGGCATGAGGCATCCCTGGCCCAGCGCCCCTTTGCCCCAAGCCGGCTCTTCTCGAGCTTCTCCCACTTCTCACAGGCCCGACTTTCCAACACCTGTGCCACTGGCCAGTCAGGAGCAGAACGAGGCACTGGCCCCGGCTGCGTCGGACCCCGGCGGGAGCAGGGCCACCCAGACTGCACGCACACCGGTGCTGGAGCTGCTGGGGCTGCGGGGAGCGGGGCAGCTTGTTGTCACCACGTAGAATAAGCAAGGCACAATGACTGCCACGTGGCGATGATTTTCCTGATGATGAAGGCCAGGAAACAGGACACGTGTGTGAGAGGTTTTCCGTATAAAAGAGCTGAGCGGTTGGAAGACTTACAGCCGCTTCTCACTGGAAGACCTGGTGGCCTGGCCCGGCGCGGGCGCTGACGGGTCCTGGGAGGCTGAGCTCTCCCCACACCTGGGCACGGCCGCGCGGCGACATGCGAATGTCATCACCGTGGCAACCCCCTGGGCAGCTCTTCCCTGGTCACAGGCCCGGGATGTTTTGGAGAAGTTTTAAGTATTCCACAGAAAGATCTGGATGCTGAAACAAGTTTGCACCACACAAGAATCGCATCTTAGAGACGACTTCAAGGAGAGGCGAACGCGTACTGAACAAACCAACCAGTTAGAATGTGCGGTTTGGCCGTTGGGGTCGGCACCACTTGGCCGAACACCATGGTCCCCACTCTGAGTTCCACCGGGTGCCCTCTGAGGGAGGGGTCGCCTGCAAACCTCCAGGACTCCAACCTCGCCTACCTGAGCCCTGCTCCCCTTCGGTCCTGGGGACCCTGTCCTGGGGCCCCGTGTCTGGCAGCAACCCTTACCTTGCCCGGACGGCACACCACTGTGCGTGGCCTCAGTACGGTGACCACCATCCTCGTTGGCCCAGGCCTGCCTAGTTTCTAGCTCTGAGAGCACCGCGTCTCAGGACAACCCTCTGTCTCTGCATCCCGGCACGGCCAGTCACCCACAGACCGGCGGCATCCACAGGGGACCGGTCTCTGCCGCCCAACCCTCGGGTCCAGCCACTCCCTGGGGAGTGTGTGTTGAGGCGGGTGATTCCCTGCTCCCCCACCCCCGGTCTAGTTGGGGACTCATCTCTGTGGCACAGGTCTCGTGCCCCCCTTCTCGGGGTTGTGACGGGTGTCCCAGCACCTGGTTTCTTAGGGAGCAGCACCTGGCCCGACTGGCCCCAGCCCCGACCCCAGGCGGGCCGGGCCGTCTCCTCTTGCCACTCTGAGAAAGAATCACGCTCGGACCCCGCTGCCCAGCGAGGGGCGGCTGCAGACTGAGCCCCGGCAGGAGCTGGCTTCCCTGCTAACCCTTCCACTTCAGGGCTGCGGGACCCTGGCAGTGCCCGCAGACCTCCGTGCCTCGGCGTCCTCCCTCAAAAATGGCGATAAGAGCGCCCCGGGGGCATCCCGCCGCGTCCTCATAGTGACGATGAGGGGCCGTGGCAGGATCCCCAGCACCGGGTGGGGAGGCAGTGAGGTCGGCCTGGAAGCAGCCTCCTCCCCCGGCCCCGGGCCCCACGCAGGGTTCGCAGCAAGCCTGGCTGCCGGCCAGAGGCCCCCGGGCCCGAGCCTCATCCAGCGCGTGCACACGCAGGCACGTCGCACGGGGTTTATCTCGATCGTTTGCCCCATGGGAGGCACGTTGTAAAAGACAAAGCCAGGGCCGAGGCGTGTCTGTAGGCCCCCCGTTGGCCTGAGACCAGACGGGTGCCCAGGCCACGGGCTGGCCTGGCTGACGGTCCTCTCCGTGCCTCAGCCCCCTCATTGGTAAAATGGGCACCACTTGGGTGCCCCCTCGGTGGTGGCCCCAAGCAGGTCTGCTGAGGAAACGTGCGCGGACGTGGACCCGGAGGTGGGAAGCCCTCGGAGAGCGATGTCCCCCAACGCATCACCCACGACCACCCCAGGCCCCCGCCACGCCCCTCCCGGGCTGCGTACGGGGACACCAGTCTGCTGCGGCAGTGGCCCCACTTCTGCCACCACAGGCCCAGAGGCCTCCGAGCGACGGAGGGGCCCTAGCGAGACCCGACCCGGGGAGTGATCAGGCTCTCCAGGGACAGAGCCGTGAGCCAGTTGGGTTTCTTGGTCCCAGAGCCCAGGGCCGCCCCTCCTCCTCGAGCCCAGCCGAGAAGCCCTCCTCACCCCGGGGCACCGGGTCACGACCCCGCCTCTGCCTCAGACCCCCTCGTTCTCCCCTCCCCTGCCCCTCGCTCTCCGGACCTTCGAGTCCTTTGACAGCTCTTTGTAGAGCCCGAGATGAGAGGTCGCTGAGGAGGCGTGTCCCCGCCCAGGTACACGTGTGCATACATGTGCACATGCGTGCACGGGCCCCGGCAGGCGGCGTCCTTGGAGGTGGGGTGCAGGCTGTCCTCGTGAGCCTGGCCCGGGACCCCCGCTCTGGCCGCGCGTGGTGGGCGGGCGCGGGCGGCGAGGCGGGGAAGGGGTTAACCGCGGGCCAGGTCCCGTGCCCAGCCTTCACTTCCGCTAATGCAAACCAGACCCTCCGACAACAATTGCCACAGTGTTAGGCCGCGAACAGGGACGCATCTTTGTTGCGCTCCCAAAAATAGGCTCAGCGCGCCTGCGTTTTCTTCTTCGCTCTCTTTCACTTTGGAAACAAACAGGAGAAGCCAAGTCCAGAGAGAGAGATTCTTTAATTTTTCCCCTAATTGCCAGGAAACCTGCCCCTCCGACGGTGCCACCAGGCCCTGCCCAGTACCCGTTGATCCAAGGCACGACCCCGGCTCCGGGAACCTTCTAGGCCCTGGAGCCCCAGGCCCAGGGGCAGGGGGGTCAGAAGAAAAACCACCAAGGGTCACTTACAGGCGAGGGACCAGGTCCAGCGTGGTACAGATGTATCTTCATTCAGTCCTCACGCTGGCCTTCTAAACAACGGGTAAACTGGGGCACGGAGAGGTTCAGAAGTTGGCCTAGTTGGCACAGCCAGGAGGGGCGAGAACCGGGGGCCAGGTCTGTCATACCCGAAAGGCAGCCCGAGCCTGCCTGTCGCCCAGGAGAAAGGCCCGAGCCCCTCCCCCTTCCCAGCCGGGGAAGCCGGGCGTCCGCAGCTCCCCAGCCCCTGGGCACGGCCTGCAGTTCTCAGAGAGCCCGCCTCGCACACCAGACCAGAAGGCCGATGCTCTCGCCTCCCCCAGCGCCCGGGCCTGAGGGGCTGCACAGCCCTGTCTGCACTATGCTGTCTGCCCCGTCCCTGGTGACCCTAGAGCCACAGGTCGGCTCCTGGCCAGCAGCGGTCAGGCCTGGGAGGCTGCCTGCTGGTTCAGATCCCAGCGTGGTTGTCCCCGGAGCGACGCCCTGGGCTCTGCTCTGACTCCTGTCCCCTCTCCTGTGAACCCGAGGACCATCGGGCCCCCTGTCGTGGTGAGTTACGCACCGCGAGAAAGGGCCACGCCGAGCCCGGCCTGTCTCAGGTGCTCGGGGTGCCGCTGGGGCCGTCTGTGTCCTCAGCTCCCTTGGGGCTTCTCCACTCATCCCCACCCCCACCTTGTGCCGGAGCCCGGGCTCAGGGCCGGGACCCAGGGAGGGGCGGTTTCTGGGCCTGCACCCTGACTGGGTTGGGAGAGGCAGGCATGTCACTGATTGGGCAGCGTGACGAGGACCGCAAGACCCCACAGGCCACGAGACCGCTGCCCACCCTGTTCTGAAGCTCATCGCAGTGCCGGCCACAGCCCTGCTAACCGTGCCCTGAGAGCCCTGCGTCCCTGGGCTGGCCGTGTGTGGCATCGGGCCGCTCTGTCGGGCCGCTCTGTTGGTGGCCAGCTGCATGAGTCCATCCCAGAGCCCAAGGCCAGCAGGCTGGGGCCACGAGATGGACCAGCTCGGCGAGGGGCTTTCAGAAACGGACCCTCCGTCCTTCGCACAGCTCGCCGACTGCCAAGCCACTCCACCGCGGAGGCTGGAATTTCAAACTTACACAAATATTCAGTGCTTTTCAGGCATGTTCCAATTAGACATTTATGTTGGCCAAGGCAGTATTTTCCTTTTATTGCTGTTATGAGAGTCAACATTTTTCCAGAAATAACTTCTGAAAAGTGCGCCTGGGTTTTGAACACGTGTGATCCTGACATACCTGGAGAAAGGCTTTCAAAACCCGCACACACACGTGTGTATCCACACGCACGCGACGTGTACCTCAGACGTGCGCCTTGGAGCACACTGCCCGCACCCGTCAGCCGACAGGTTGCCAGGAGGGCCTGAGCGTCCATGGTAAGGGGCCACGTTTGTGGGCGGTAGGGCCGGCGTGGGCCAGTGGCCGCAGGCCACGTGGGGTCTCCTCGGCGAGCCCGCAGACGTGTGACGCTGAGCACCCCTGCAGGAACACCCGTCCCGTGAGTCGGTGACGGGGAGGATGTGGTTTCTGCCGCCTCGTCCATGGCCCTCTGCCCACGGAGGTCAGACAGGGAGGCGAAGGCTCCAGTCGAGAAGGAAATGAGCCGTGCGCCGTCTCCGTGCTCACCCCGGGCTGCGTCCACATCACCGTGACAGTTAGTCACCACCCAAGCCCTGAGTCAGGAAGGGACAGCACAGCCTCCACGTGCCGGAGCCAAAGTTACCAGAAACCTGTGTGAGGGAAGAGTCTGGCCGCTTGTGAACTTTTGAACAGCTCCGGGGCGGTCGGGCGGTCAGGGGAAGGGCAGGGGACGTCCAGTGGGTTAAACGCGGCGCCCTGCAGCCCTGCTGCTCCCCGCTGCCCCCCCCCCACAACCCCTGCCAGCATCCAGGTGAGAGAAGGAGCTGGAAAGAAAAATCTCAACGTGAACGGGGAACGTTTTTCCAAAATCAG
>PVJD01006103.1:0-11687 GCA_004026545.1 Mormoops blainvillei | reverse complement strand
GCTGCGATTTATTGCCCCTGGTGGGGGACATCTCTGGGCTGTGGCGTTTTGTCCGCTTGAATATAAACTGTATTAATGAGCCCCTGGGTGTGGGAGCCGCCCCCCCCTCCCCGCCCCGGAAATAAGGTCCGTCGACAGCCATTTTCAGAGGCGTGTGGCCATCTTCCAGGGACGGGCCTGCCCCCGCAGAGACCACTTGCTGTCCCTTACGTCTAAAGAGAAAAAAAGCCCGGGTCCTGGGTGGCGCCAGAGGCTGTGGGTGCTGTGGCTCCCTGGAGAGTAACGAGGGTGCCCCGCGTGGCGGGAGAGGAAGGACACTTGGGGACGGGGACAGCGTGTCTTGGCTATGGTTGGTGTGGGCTCGGCCCACTCGGCAACACTCTTCCTGCCTCTTCTCCACTCTGTTGTGCACAAGACAGTTTTTAAGTTGGCTGAGAGAGACAGAGACAGAGAGACAGAGGGAGAGATAGGGAGAGACAGAGACAGAGACACACACAGAGACAGAGAGGGAGAGACAGAGACAGAGACACACAGACACAGACAGAGGCAGAGAGGCAGAGGGAGAGGCAGAGACAACCCCAGAGAGAGACAGGGAGACCCTGCCCACAGAGCCGAAGGACTTGACTGAACGTACGGCCGATCGATGACCGGGAAAGGGCCTGCAAGTTCAGAGAACGCGGGCCAAGGACCAAGAGCGGATCTGGACGGCCCAGCCTGGTGACCGTCCCCTGCCACCAGGCCCGGTTGTCCCTCACAGCGGGGAACTCCTCTGCCAGCTCCCCTCCCCCACGCCTCTGTTAATGAGTGAAGGTTGGGTTTGTGTTGTTGTTTTTCCCCTAATCGCCCCCCACCCCCATAGCCAGTTTGTTCTCAGAAAAGCGCCCCCCCTTCTCCCGAGCTCTTTGATCTTCTGGTTTGGGTTCAGTTGCTCCGTTTTTTGCAATTACCAGCCTGGAGGGAGGATGCCCCCGACCTGCCCGGCAGTCTGGCAGACAGATGGGACAGGAAACGGGGAGTTTATTTCAGCCTTCGCCCCTCTTCATCTTGGATAGATTACAACAGTAGCAGCTCCAAATGTCTTCATAGCCCATTTATGATAAAGCGATGGTAACATCACACAAGAAGAGAAATGTGCAGATTAGCGATATCCGGGGGAAGATGGATTGACTGAGTGCACGGGGCTGCTCTGAACGCAGACCGTCCTGCCCGCCCCTGCTCTGGGAAAGCCCCCTCCGTGGAGGCCAAGGCCGAAGGCAGGAGGTGGGAACCCCAACCCGTGGGAGGGAATTTGCGCCTCTCTCTCCCCCCTTCTTCTTCCCTCCCTCCCTCCCTCCCCCTCCCTGCATTCTTTGCCTTTCCAAGTTTTTGAAAGTCTACAGGGCAACCCTGCAGCAGCCCAAATAAATCAAGCTGCCACGGGTACTCTGCAGAAGGCTGGGATTTATATTCGAATTTCAGGAAGAGGGGCAAATCCATCACCCAGGAATGCTGCATCTATAGATTTTAAAGTTTGCTTGAATTATTATTGGGGGGGGGGTGTTGCGGTGAAAGGGGAGTTTGGCGTAAAACCAAGGAGGACTGGCAAAGGAAGCGCTTCTGGCCGAAGGACGCGGGCACATTTATAAGCCCTCAGTGAGAGCCATTAAGACCGGTGGCTCTCTCTTTGCTCTTTTTAAGAGGAAACACTTAACAAGTTGTTGTTCTTTGCTGTACTTTCTTTAATGAGCCAAGAGAACACTGTGCTGTCCCCTCAGCCCGAGAGGGGGGCTGAAGGCTTTGTCTTTTGCATTTTTCATCTTTCTCCTTTCCATGAAGGCTGACAAGAAACACCCCCCCACACACCCCCCATGAAGGAAAGCCGATCTGCCCAGGCTGGTTTCAAAGAGCTCCAATTTAGAGCATCCCCAGCGACTTCATCTCTAATCATGTTTTTACTTTCCTGGCCTACCAATCGGAGATCCCCCCTCCAGGTCACTCCGGTCTCCATTGATTAGAGCGGGCTCTGAGGTGAGGGCGGGATGAATGGCGGTGGGGGGGGGCGGGCGGGCAGAGATGCGTCCAGTGGCGGTGGCCCTGCCTAGAGAAGGTATCCGAGGACTTGAATGACATCTCAGGGGACAGTATCAGGCTTCCAAATTCCTTTCATCCATCAGATGAGAAAACAAGCTACGTCTTTCAGCGGGACAGGGGCTAGGGCTTTCTCCCGCAGTAAACGGGCTCGGGCCACACAGATAAAGAGCGTCTCCTGTTGCTTTTAAGCCTTTTCAGGCAGGAGTCGTCTGTCACTGACGGAGGGCACGTGGGGGCAGGGAGGGACCTTTCAGCTCTGATTAAAGTAGCAAGTTCAGGGCCACAGCGGAGCTTTGGAAAGTCTTTCCAGTCCTCTTTCTGCTTTACTGACTGGGGGTGGGAGTCGGCGAGCCTTCGTTTCAAAGGAAGCTCTTTTCGAAGGTGAGGGAGTTCCAGGTCCCGTGGGTCCCAAATGCACTTATATTCGGCGCCCAGAGAAAAATGGGTGCTTAGTAAATGCCAGTAAGAAACACCAAGTTTCTCACAGAAGAGAAACAGAGAGGCGAGAGACTTGGGAGTTGGCAGGGCGGTGGGAAGCAGGGAGACACCTGCAGTGCCTTGGAAACGGGCGCCAGGCCCGGGGACCTGTTCGCAGGGAGCAGGGACTGGGCCTGGGCTTGTGCTTCCTGTGGCTTGACAACTCCGGCTGTTGGGGGGTCCGCTTCCCCTCACCGTGCGTCCGTGCGATCGGGGTGAGAGGCGAGACGTTTGTTTCCGTGGCCGCCTGCTCTTGTAACATGAGCAGGCGTTCCGGGGGGCATTTGGGGCCCTTACCTGGGGAGTCACAGGGATGAGATGGAGCGACAAGGGCACCCCTAGACAGACCGTCACTGGCCCTGTGGGGGAGACCCCAGCTGACAAGGGTGGGCCACTGGGTGCACCTTGCCTCTGGAGGCCCCACTTCCCGGCAGCTCCATCACACAGCGGGGTGTGGGCGTGGGCCCTCGGGACCCTGGGAGGGAGCGGCAGGATGCGGGAAGCCTCCAGGCCTGGGCGTCACTGGCCCCCACAGCACCCCGCTGCGGTCCAGACCTGACTCGCCCCCTAGCAAAGCCGCCGTGGGACGATCCCTCCTGCCTCTCTGCTCTTCCCTGGGGCCCGGGGCCACCTCGCCGCCAGACGCTGCTGCTGCAGAGCCCGGTGCGGGCCGCCCGCAGTGGGGAGCGCCCTCAGCTCAGAGCTGGCCCACGCACCCCAGCCTCTTCCTCCGGACACCGCCGGGCCGTGAGGGACACATATTGCTTATAGGATTATTTCCTTTTAATGAAGACCCAAAAAAGTTTCCAATGGCAAAATGACGGGCTGGTTAACTTTATATCCCAACTCCAAAAAGATACATTTTCCTCTTTGTAATGCACTAGTTAGTGGTTACTGGCACATTACATTAACTAATTTGAGATCGAATTATCAAATTTGCTCATTGCTGCTAGCGCTAATTTGAAACCTTACAATAAAGAAGGGTTTGAGAGGCACATGAAAGGCCGCCACCCACGGCGGCTCCGAGGCCCGTCCCCGGAGCGTCACAGCACGGCCCGCAAAGGGTTCGGGGTAATTGCGGTCAGGAGCCGGAGCTGATTGAAGAAAATTATACCCCGGTTTTTTACTACAAGTTTTTTTTCGTGTGGCTTTTCTTAAATTATGCGGTGAAATTCAATTACAAGGGAAGACACGTATAGGACTTTTAATAACTGCACGGGGAGCGTCTTCTGAACTCCGTTCTGCCCTGTCTTATCGGGCTGCCCGCCTATAGCTTTCTGAGACTTCAGCCTGTCCCTGAGAAGGGCGGGTGTTGCGCGTTTGTTTTTTTAAAGAAAATTATCTGGTTGTAATTTACTTTTCCTTCTTATTTTTCTACAATTTAAACCAGAAAATGTGGGGAAGGAAGCTTCAACACATCACAGGTATAATGCGTAGTATGTACGTGTGTATATATACGTATGTATGTGATGCGCGGTGCGCCTGTGGGTATACATGTGTGATATGTATGGGTGTGTCATATATAGGCATATCCACACACGTATGAAATGTTGTCCCATTGGGAGTTTTTGCTCCGCCCTCACCAGCCAGACCCTCGTGGCCGTGAACCTCCCTCTAGGGCGCGGGACCTCGGGGACAGCGTTTCCAAATTGCGAGTAATAAAAGTAAATCCATAAATTCCGAGCATCATCTGGATGTTTAAGGCATGCCAAAAAGCAACCGAGGGTGTGTTCCCCCGGCTCACTGAAGGATTTGTAACAATAAAAAGCGACCGAGGCGCCGAGGGAGTGGCGCGCGCTGCCAGGCTCTCCCCGCTTGCCTGGAAAAGCCCAACTGCGAATGAAAAATAAAGGCCCCTGAGCTCTGTAATTAATTCATTTACATTCTTAATGCCACAAATGGCTACAAACGTGGCGTGACATTTGAAGTGACACCCGGGAACCCCGCCCCGTGGAGTCCTGCTCCGGCAGTCTCCGGGGACCGGAAATCGGAGCCGAGCGTTCCTCGGAAGGCAGGCAGCGGAGACACTCCCGGGTGGCGTTCAAGGTGCCCAGGGACTGGCTGCAGAGCCACCGGCCCGTCGTCCCTGCTGCCCTGCAGGGACGGGGGCCGCGGGAGGACAGCTGCGGGGAGGGCTCTGCGGGTGGCTCCGTCACGGAGAGATCGGGAGCTGGGAGTGAGGCTCCGCGTTTGAGGAGCACGTCACCGGTCGCCGTTCCGTCCCGGCGTGCTTGGCCACTGATTCCAAACAGTCCAGACTTCTCGGGCTTGGGGGCGTTGGCCTTCGCAGCAGGGGGCAGATGAGACGAGGTGGCGTGGCTGTGACCTGCCTTGTGGGTCTCACAGAGCTGCGGGAGAAGGTGGAGGCCATTGAACCAGGCAGGGGAGCGTGTGGGCGGCGCCCCGTTGGCGGGGGCGGGAGGGGAGATGATCGGCATCTTTCTGGCTGGCGCCGGCTCCAGGGACGGACGGAGGACGGTCGGGAGGACTCTGAGCACTTGTCTGGTTTCCTACCTTGGCGTCCAGTTGGAGGAACGGAGACCCGCGGGTCGTACCCGCTTCCCCCAAAGCTAGGGCAGACCCGAGCTCTGCCGGCTCCAGGCCTGGGTGTCTTTCCTCTGTGCCAGCCTGGCCCACACACGTGACATTAGCAGTCATTGCCCTCCTGCTCCTCCCTTGGCATCCAGCGCCTCCCCCACAGAGACAGGGCACTTCCTGCCCGCACTTGGAGGGAGACAGGGCAGGAGCACCCAGGTGTTTCGGAGGGGACCTCCCGCCTCTGAGAAGCCCAGTGGAGTGCCCAGGACCCAGGACAACCGTCCTCCCAGGGCCTGGCGGGCAGCTGTGACGGGGGAGGGTGGCAGGGCTGCCCCTTAGGAGAAGTGCCGAGGGCTGGCCGCCACAGCGGCCAGGTGCACCCTCTGGAGAGGACGACTTCCTTTTTCCTGGAAGCAGAGCTGTGTGAGTGTGCACCTGCGCCCTCTACTGTTGGTTATCTTGTACTGCAGCACGGTACTAAAAGGCTCCCCTCGGCAAACAAAAAGAAACATGAATTGGGAAAGAGGAAAATGAAGGCTGCTTGCTAAGAACCAGACCCTGCAGGTCTCGGAATTTGAATGAGACGCCCTGGCCTTGGCAGGTTGCGACCGGAGGGCAGACGGGGGGTGTGCGTGCGCACGCGTGCGGGGTGAGGGTGTCTATGCGGGAGGCCAGCGCGAGGGCGGGGACAGCCCCACAGAGGCCTGAGCCAGGGCTGCCTCCAAGGGCCTGGGGAAGCAGGGTGGGCACAGGACCCGGGCGCCACACGCCCGCTTTCTGGGAGGACAGGCCGGTTTCCTTCGTCACGGCTGTATCGTCCCCGGCCACCCGGTCCGTGTCTGTCTGCCGGATTCGGACTGGGGGAGGGAGAAGGCCTCCAAGCCGGACCTCGGGTCAGGAGGAGCCCGCGGCCCCTCCCCCGCAGCCACCCTCCCGCTGGGCCCCGCCCGAGCAAAGGCCCTCCCGCGGCAAAGATAAGCCCAAGTCCTTTGATCCCCATGGATCCCTCTGAAGGCTGCGCCCTGACCCAGGTGACTCAGAGCCCCCCCCCCCCCCCCCCCCCCCCCCCCCCCCCCCCCCCCCCCCCCCCCGCCCCACCCCACCTTGGCCACCTGCGACCGGAAGAGCTTCCGAGCTACACCTGTGGCCTCAGCCCCGCCGGGACTTGGGGCGGCCCGGGGTTCAGAGGGGAGCTCGCCACACGCCGACCTGCGTGCTAATGCGTGTGTTCCACAGATGCGCTTTGTCACAGCCCCAGGGGAGACGGAGGCCAGACCCTGGGCTTTGTCCTCGTCATACCAGGGGTGTAGCCCAGATCCGGGTTCTCATAGGAGAGAAAGTGAGGGGAACTGGGAGGGTGAGTGTGAACCTGAAGCCCAGGGGACCCCAAGGAAGCACCCACCCACCTCAAGGCACCTGCAGCCAGGCCGGCCCGAGCAGGGATGGGCTCCGTGTGTGCTTGTGTGCACTTGTGTGTATGAGTATGTGTCCCTGTGTGGTGTGCATGTTTAACATCTATGCACATGTGTGTACCATGTATGTGTGAGAGCATGTGTGTGCTTGCACATGTGTGTGCATGTGTGGCTATGTGAATGTGTGCCTGTATGTGAGTGTGCACAAATGCGTGCACATGTGCATTTGTGTACTTGTGAGTTTGCCTGTGCATATGTGAGCCCGCGCGCGGGGACGAGCGTGTGTGAGCCTGGGGACAGTGGGAGGCTGGGGTCTGCGGGGGGCCCGCTTTGCCACGAAGGCTGCTCTCCCCAAGAGGCCCGGGAACTCAGAGCCCGAGAGGAAACAGGGCCCAGAATAAACGGTCTGTTGATCGACTCCAGTTACATCATTTTCTTCCCCTCGAGAGCCCATAAATCTCACGCCCCTTGTAAAAACAGAACTTAAACACAATCGAGAGCCCTGGGCCCGCCTGCCGCAGCCTGTGGCCTCTGGACAGGCCCGTGCGCTCGGGGAAGGGGGGTCCGACCCCCCCAAGACCGGGGACCCCACCCTACCCGCCGAGTCCAGCAGCTGGGGAGCCCTTGCCATTTGGGGATTCTTCCCTGCTGTCCAGTGTCCTCCTAGACCTGGGGCGGACCCAGAAGTCACAGGCAGGTGCCCCGTGGCCACCAGCTCCAGAGGCTGGGTCCTAGGACAGCGTTTCTCCCTCAGATGCAGCTCTTGGGTGGGACAAGCGTCTTGTCACCCGGAGTCAGTCCATTAGCACCCAGTCCGTCCACCTTTCCCCCTTCCATTCAGAACCTGCTGAGGACCCGCCACCCCGGCTAAGTCCCTGGGAGAAAGGAAGAAAATTCCATTTTGTCTTTAAAAGTCGGGGTTCACGGTGTCCTGGATTTTCTCCTCTCCAGCCGAGCTTCGAATAACTTCTGTGTTTCCTGCCCTGGGCCGTGCTGGGGCTGCCGGGGTCTTAGGGGTGGGGTGTCCTCTCTGGCAGCCACCGGTCTCAGGGAATTAGCGGTGATTCGGCCTTGGCTCTTGCTGGCCACAGGGACGGAATCCTGTGTCAGCTTTGGGGCATCACAGCGTCGCCTGTGGGCCAGCCTGTGGTGTCTGAACCCCTGGGCGCTGAGGGCGCTGGGGGCTTGGGATGAGACGCCCCGGTCCTCTTTCAGACAGGGCTTGGTGGAGGCCTTGCACTTAGACCTCAGGAATGTCACACACTGTCTGCGAGCGGCTGCCCTCGCTGGGCTCAGTGGTGGCAAACCATGAGGTTGGGGACAAGGAACTCTCTCTCACCCCCAAGGCCACTTAGAAAGCCGGACTGCCCTGGCTTGGGAGAACACGGAAAAGTTTAGGGTGCTCGGGCTGCCGCTGGCGGGCAGGAAGTCGGCCAAGTTTTGATCTGCAGGCCCCGTGTGAGGCCAGAGCCTTAGGCATGACCCGCCCGGTGAACTGACAGAGGCCGGCCCGTCCTGCCTACCTGGGACCCGAGGGAGGCCAGGGAGCCTGATCTATAGAGGAAGAAGGGACCTGTGTGCATAGGGGACCCCCGTCAGCCACTGGCGGGCACCCATGAGCCCCAAGCCAGGGAACCCCTACCCCCTACTCCCTGGGGCTGGAAACAGAACCTGCACGTCATCAAAGTCCCCGTCAAGGGCTTGAGGTCCCAGTCTGACTGCCCTTGGTCCCGAGCCCGGAAACGGCGAGCTCCCCCCACCCCCGCCACCCCCACCCCCACCGTCCCAGAGCTGTCAACAAAGCTGGCTTTCCCCGAGCACTTACACGGCCCCTGGCGCTGCCGCGGACAACGTGACAGCTTATGTAATGCTGTCACAGGGGCCTTTTCAGCTCAGAGAGCCTCGGGTGTCCTGGCTCCCACACTCCTTGTCTGCCTTTGCGGCTGCCTGCGGGGACACAGGCGGGGCTGGGTGCAGGGCACTCTGGGGCCTGCTTCTCCGAAGGAGAGGGACGGCCCGGCTGGGGACCAGGAGCAGAGCCGCCGTTCAAGGGAGGCTCTCGAGTCAGAAACCCCAACGGGCAGCGGGCACAGGAGCCGACCCCCCGGACAGTCGTCTGCAGAGCTGGAGAACGCAGTGCGGATTCGGCGTGCACAGGGCGGGTCGCAGAGCCCCCGGACCCCCACCCCTCATCCCCAGCCATGCTATGAAGAGGGTGCAGGCAGGCCCCCTGCAGCGGGACCTGGGGCGGACTCAGAACCCCAAGGAAGGGACGCGCCCTGTGGGCTGCGCCCACCCATCCCACTCACCCCGCTCTGCTCCGCGGTCATCGTTGTCAGGTCCTGCTGCGTCCAGCCCACCACCCTGGGCCCTCACCGTCACTTCCCAAAACTCTTGCAACAACCTCCAAACCGTCTCCCGTCTGTGCTGCACAGTTGCTGCTGGCTGGGGGCGGCGGGGGGGCGGGGTTGTGCGACACAGATCTGGCCGCTCATTCGTCCATTCGTCCATCCATCCATTCGTTCCCTGTGGGAAAATCTGGGGTCCTCATCACCCAGGACAGAAGCCAGACAGCCCCGCGGGTGCTAGCGTGCCACTCCCAGAGCACTAGCCTCTGCCCTGGGCACTCGGCTGCCACCCAAGCACCGACACCAGCAGGAGCCCCCGGACACGGTGCCGGGGCTGAGCCCTCAGGGTTTAGTCCTCAGCAGAATTGTCCCCCTCGAACCTGTCATGACCCGCAGCCTCCTCTCCGTCCTCATCTCGGCATGGACCCAGCAGAGTGCCAGCCCAGGCCTGGCAGTCGGCGCCTGGGGGGCATGCCACCGCCTCCAGGAAGGATGCCCGGGAGGGTCTGCCAGGCCCCCAGCTCCCAGGTGAAGATGCACGTTATATCCCCTGCCCCTACCCTGACTGCCAAATGCCCCCCGGCCCTGAGGAGGAAGTCGCCGCGGCCAGGAGGGGCGCCCCGCCAGCCTGCCCGGAGCGGGCTCAGCCCCACGCCCCACCCGTCTTGTCTTGATGCTCCGACTTAAGGAACATGCTTGCCTGAAAGCGGCCGCCCGAAGCCCAGAGCCTCTCTGATGGCAGGGGAGTGTCTCCCGGGAAACCAGCCTGACAGTGCAGAGCCCGCGACAACAGCAGGACAGAGCAGGGCCGGCCAAAAGGGGACCCCCACCCCGAGGCAGCCCTGGTCTCAGGGTGCCGTCAGACCTCCCGGGGTGTGCGGCTTTGGGCGGGCTTGTCCTGCTGGGACAGCGCCTTCTTGGGAGGCCAAGGGAGGGGACGCTCCGCCTGGGGCGGGGGGCCTGCCTGTACCCCCCGAGTAAAGGACACAGGAGTCCTTGAGCCCTCCGGGTGGGCTCCGCAGCCGGGCTGCCTGGGCGATGGCTCTCCGGGATGTGTCAGTGTCCTGGGGCTGCGGTAACAAAGGACCACTCACTGGGTGACATAAAACAACACACGTTTATTGCCACAGTTGTGGAGGCTGTAGTCTGAGATCAGGGTGTGGGCGGGGCTGGTCCCCTCTGTGAGCCCCAAGAGAGAGTCCATGCCAGGCGCTGTCCCCACCCATGGCGCTGGCATGTAGCAACGTCGCCGCCCCAACCTGTGCTCCGTCGTCACATGGCTTCTCCCCATGCGTCTGTACGCGGGATTGCTTAGAAGGACACCAGTCATGGGACTGGGGTCCACTGTAGCCCCTCATGGCCTCATCTGAACTGATCACATCCGCAAAGACCCTATTTCCAAACCAGGACACGCTCTGAGGTTCCAGGCTGACGTGAATTTTAGGGGGGCATGGTGGGACCCACTGCAGGGACCGTGATCAGCTCTGGGGAAGAGCGGTCACTGCCAGGCTGGGCCCTGGACCCTGTGCCCAGCTTGGAGACCTGCCGACCATGGGTGACGGCCTCCAGGACCCCTGCCACCCCTTCGTGCAGCACCGACACGCCGACGCCCGTGGACAGCCATCGCCACACTCACCCGTACGTCCCCCTCTGAACCTGCGCCCCCCCCCAGAGCTAATCCGAGGGGCAGGAGGAAAGGACCCCTCGCTGCCCGGGAGCCGGAGCCAGAGGGCAGCAGGCTCTCAGTCCACGTGGAGTCTCCCCAGAGCACCCGGCCCGGCGCCCTGTGGGCCTGACAGTGGGGAGGCCGCTTTGTCCAGGCTGGGGACAGGGAAGGAGGCCTCCTGCTCCCCGCAAACCTCCTTCGGCCTCCTCAGTCTCAGAGCAAAAATTGCTCCTGGGTGGGGGCGGGGACCCTGACCTCACCCTGCGGTCCTGCGTCCCAAGGGAGGGCCCGGCCTGAGGACACAGCGGGTGGGCCCAGAGACTCGACTCAAAGCGTTTGGAATCCGACACCTTTGTGTCTGCGTCCTCCTTTCCTTTCTGAGTTTTCTTTCTGCCGCGTCCCCTCAAAGCCACCGCCATGGCCCAGGGATGTTTCGGGGACAAACAGCCTGAACATGGGCGTCACTCGGCCCCAGTCAGACCCCGAGCCAGAGAGATTTGCTGGGGGGTGAGGCGGCAGCTCGGCTGGCGGGAGGCCCGGCCCCAGGAGGAGCCTGGGCCGCGGGCAGAAGCTCTGACCGACGGCCTCCTCCCGGGCCCCTTTGCCACCTGTCTGCCCCCCTGTCTCCGCAGACCCTTGTCCCCTCGGTCCCCTCACCCCGCCCTCACAAACTGCGCGCCCAGGAGTCATCTTTCAACGCCCCCGTCCACACCGTCGGGACCAGCAGCGGGTCCCAGGCAGGAATTCCGTTTATCCGACAGTAAGTTATTTGACCCGGGCGCTGATCCCGTTACTGATACTGAGCGTATCAGCTCCCGGCCGGCAGGCCGCGGCGCACGGCTGCTGCCCGCGGACGTCTGGGGCGAGAAGCCAGGCCCCGCTGGGGAGGCCAGTCACGGCGGCAAGGAGGACACCCGGGCCCGCGGGATGGTGCCCAGGTGCCCCGTGGGAGGGAGGGACCGGGAGAGGGCCAGGGTAGCCCCACGGCGGCGGCTCAGAGCTTCAGGAGGGAGCCCCGCTCCTGGGCAGACCTTCCAGGTGGCAGGTGTCTCCTCCCTGCACCAGCGGGGGACGTGGAGGCCCAGGGCGCCTAAGGCTGGGGGTCCCGTAGCCACCCGAGCAGCTCGTGGGAGAAAAGCAGCAGGAAACGCCGTGGTTTCTCAGACACTCCCGGGG
>PVJD01006102.1:74337-103825 GCA_004026545.1 Mormoops blainvillei | reverse complement strand
TGATTTTAATTTGCTCACTTTTCCTAGTTTTAAAAATTGGCAGCTTAGATTATTGATTCTAGATCTTTACTTTTTTAAAAGATATGCATTCACTGTCCTACATTTCCTACTAAACACTGAATTCACTACATTCCCAGACTTTTGATACAATTTATTTTCATTTAGTTAAAATATATCTGATTTCTCGGAAAAGTTCTCCTTTGACACGTGTATCATTCGGTAGTATGGTCTTTAATCTCCAGGTATTTTGGAATTTTCCATCTATGTTCCTATTATTGATTTCTCTTTAAAGTCACTATGGCCTGACAGATGACATTCTATGATTTTTCTTCTTTTAAATTTGGTAGGTATATTTCATTGCCCCGAATGTGATCTATTTCGGCGAGTGTCTCATATGAGCTGGAGAGGAATGCGTGTTCTGTTGTTGTTGCATGAAATAGTTCATAGGTGTCAATTATATCCACTTGATCGAAGGTGTTGTTGAGTTCAGCTGTGCCCGTACTGCTTTGCTGTCTGCTGTCCGTTTCTCATAGAAGCCCGATTTGTCCATGACGATAATAGTGGAGTTATTGATTTCCCCTTGCAGTTCTAATCCGTTTTT
The DNA here is from genome assembly GCA_004026545.1 of Mormoops blainvillei. Taxonomy (NCBI): domain Eukaryota; kingdom Metazoa; phylum Chordata; class Mammalia; order Chiroptera; family Mormoopidae; genus Mormoops; species Mormoops blainvillei. The sequence continues at coordinate 103,224 of PVJD01006102.1, read as the reverse complement.
GCCTCACATATGTTTGCTACTCTGTTGTTAGATGCCTACATATAATGGCTTGCTGTGCCTCCTTGGATAATTTGCCCTTTTATCATTATGTAATGGCCTGCTTTTACCTAATAATTTTCATTGTTTGTGAATCTGCTCTGAAATTAATATAGCTACTCCAGTTTTCTTTTGACCGCTGTTAGCAAGGTATATTGTCTCTCTCCATTTACTTTTAATTTGCATGTGGCTTTACATTTAAAATTGATTTCTTATAGACAACAGATGGCTGGGTCTTGTTATTTGATGCACTCTGACCCCCTCTGTCTTTTAATTGGTGTATTTTAGACCATTGACATTTAAAGTGATTATCGATATAGTTGGAATGATAGATATAGTATTTGTTACTGTTTTCTGTATATTGTTCTTATTATTCATTTCTATTTTTGTTTTCCACCCTTCCATCTCCTCTGGTTTTAATTGAATATTTTATATCATCCCATTTTCTCTCCTTTCTTTACATATCAGTTATACTTCTCAAAAAATTTTTAATAGTTACTCTAGCATGTGCCATATACATTTAAAACTAACCCAAATACACTTTCAAATAATATTATACTACTTGTCAGGTAGGACAACTACCTTAGAGTAAATAAAATGTTTCTAATTTTCCCCTTTTCTCCCTTGTAGCATCGTTCTCATTGGTTTCAGGTATACATAAGCTGTAATGATTGAGTACATTATTATTATTTTGAACAAACTGTTATCTGTTAGATAAAGTAAGAGTAAGAAATATTTAGGTTTTTATTTCCCTTCACTTAGTATTTACATCTTTAATGCGTCTCCTTTTTTATATAGATTGAGTTTTTGGCCTATATCATTTTTCTTCTCTCTGAATAATGTATTTTAACTTTTTTTGCAAGGCAGGTCTGCCGGCAACAAATTCCCTTACGATTTGTTTGTCTGAGAAAATCTGTTTCTCCTTCACTTTTAGAGGATAATTTCACAGAATACAGAATTCTAGAATAGTGTGGATTTTTCCTCACAACCCTTCAAATATTGCACACAACTCTTTTCTTGCTTACATAGTTTCCAACTAAAAGTCAGATGTAACTGTTATCTTTGCTCTTTTATAGGCTAAGTTTTTTTTAAAAATCTGGCTTCTATCAAGATTTTTAGAAGTTATTTTTTGTTTTCTGCAGTTGGAATACGATATGTCTAGGTGTAGTCCAATGTCTTTACAATACCACTGTCCTCCGCTCCCCAACAGTTACGGAAAAGGTTGTGAGGGTGACGGCTTTGGAGTTGCCTCAATAATTTGGTCTGAATGCAGCCTTACGTTTATGGTGGAAGAGGGGGCAATAGGATGAGTTGTTACTCAGGGAATACTGGATCAGGGGGACATTACAGTTTTGGGAGTAACACCAATGTCATCGGGGACCAGAGCACTACGTGGCCAGAGTGGGAGACAGGACCACAAGGCGTGGCTTTTTGCAGTACTGAGTGTGCATTGCCGCGATGGACTGAGAGCAACTAGGTCACCCCCATGCAAGAATCCTCCCAACCAGTTGAACTTGCATCGTTGTGTAAATTCAAATGCAGTGGATACCTCGATGCACCTCCTCAATTCAAGTTTATTAATTAAAATATTAACTGATCACCTGTGAACAGCACAAATGACAAATGCACAAAACAAAATAATTATAGTTGGGGGAGATAGATGATAAATAAGTAAACAAATAAATGATCATTTGTATGAGACTGGGAAAAATAAAGGCAGAGGAAACAAATGAAAATGTCTTTGGGATGTTCTTTTAGTTAGGGTGCTCGGGGAAGGCTTTTATGGTAAGGCGGCACAGAGAGCAGAAGGCGCAAAGATCCTGAAGCTAAGGCTTTAAGGACGAGCCTGGGGAAAGAAAGATGAAAGTTTTGTCCCCATTGTTACTTGTTTGGGGGTTGGTGCATCCCAAAATTGGATTATCTCTGACGACACTCACCAAAATATCTGTGAAACAGAGAACACGATGGTCAAATTGAAATAAAACGCCTCACTTAATTTAACTATATTTCAGCCAATTCTAGATTGTTCTTGGAAATTGGACAAATTACTCGAAAGACAAATTTTACTTTTGAACCTCTTTCTTGCCTGTTGCTTGATTCACCATCTCGGTGTCTCAACTTATCATTGAACCTCCAATCTCTTCTTACTTTTAGGCATATGTTATAGTTTGTGTTCTTTTTGCATCGTATTTTGCATAATAAAGTTTTCATTGAGAAGCTAAATATTGGACAAAGCTCCAAGTCAAGGAAGATTCTTCACTTTGACATTCGTGTTAGGAATTGTCAGTCTTTAAATAAGACTAGATTAAGACCCTCTTGGTAAATGTGAAAGGGTAACACACAGTGTGGAAATAAAGCTGCTCTCCCAGTGTCAGGGCCTAATAGAATGTGATTAATGAAGGAGATAATGGACTGAAGAAATATAGCAACAGGGGACACTTGTCTTGCTTGTGCAAGCTACATAATACTGTTTTATTCCTAAGGGGAAGCTAACAGGACGTCATCTTAGGATTCCTGATAGTGAAAATTGTGGTCAGGAAACAATAGTGCATTTTTGTTTCCAGTGATTATTCGCTCTGTTTTGAGAGCAGATATTTATAATTGGTGTTCTGTTCAAGTGTGTACCAACAAGTTTATAACAAGAGAGCCAGATATCGTATAACTGGGAAAAACTATGCAAGTTCCTTTTAAGATAAAGGATGAAGCACGGGAGGCAAGCTCTGCCACACAGAGGCGCTATGTGTGGGGTGAAGGGATGTTTTTCATCCAGATAATTGGTTTCAAACCATTTAAATATTCCGAAGATAACTATTTTTACCTCAAACATGAAAATAACATGCTCTTTTGTTCTTCAGTTGTTTTCTAACACATGTTTGACCCATGTAGAACTGGTTTCCATGTGGAGGGACAGTGGTAGATTGGGAGAGATATTTACAGACGCTGTACAAACTTTTAAAGCCAGATTACATTTGGATGCTTTTGAATATAATTTATAAAGGGTCAACTATACTTCTGCAAGAACATTTTTTTCTTTCAGATATTTTCTGAGGGAATCCTTTTAGTTCTTTAAAAACAACCTTCATACATTCCCTATGTACTCGGCTGCATGCTGTAGGTTTTATACATTTGCTCATTCAGATTTATGAGGATCGAAAGGCCTCTTACTAACCTCTACGTCTGTGTGACAAACTCATGTCATATGCAAAAATATTTCCCTGACCTTTAAGTTAACAAACCTGTAAATATTGAAGATAATTAAAATGCCCTGGTTCATTATTTGTTGTCTCTGCTTTGTTAGATAATATTTAGCTTTACTTAGGGAATGAGAAGCCCCTAAACGCCAGCCGACCAAATCGAATGATTAGAATGGCAAGAGTTTGTCAGAGCTCGGATGTGAGAGCGAGTATGTGAGCCTGGTGCGAGCATTTCTGGCCACAAACTTACGTTCCTTTCCCTGAACTCTCTGATAAAGTGAAATTGTCATTAGCAAAATCTTGGTTTTCTCTTTATAGGCATGTAAAGGAGCTGTCTGTGTATTATATTACTGATTTCTTCATTATTTACAGTTTAACCCTATGAAACTGTCCAGTGATTCTCCACATGTGTTTTTACAACTGAATCGCTGTTCAGGTCTTAACTCGCAAGTCAAGTTTGCTCTCCCTTCAATCTTAATAAATCCGAAACTTGTCTCTTGATTTCATAAGAAATGAAGAGTTGGTTACTTCAAAGTAAAACAGAATCAAAGGCTTAAAATCTCAGCTTTCTATCACTTAAAAAATGATAGGGGCTACTGTGGTTTCTTAAAGAAAGAAACTTAAGAAAAATATATTTTGATACTAAAAGGTATAACAAAAATGTAGTAAATATCATCAAAGGAGAAAAATGGCCTTTGAGAAACATACAGCCACATGTTATCTCTATATAGAATACTCTTTTACTACTATGAGTGCTAAATTTCAAACTGTTGTGTGGAATGAATTATGAACACTATGTTTAAAAAGTAGGTTTTCCCTAGACTTTTATAAAGAATGCCTTGTGTGCTTTATCCATTTGTAAACCTGAATTCTCTTATTCTATTATAGTAGAGCTCATTTTTAAAACACGTATTTGATCGTACTGCAGGTCAAACCTCATCTTTAGAAACATAATCCATAATTTTCTTTACATCGACTAAGTAGTATGCACTTAACTTATGCAGGGCACTGAGCACTTCTATCGTTAGGTTCCAGCGTATCGAGTTTGCTCTTTTAAATATAAGGCTGTAAAATGTTCAGTTAACGAACTGTCAACTCCCAGGATGCATCCTTGATTTACAGGCAACAAAACTCAGTGATCTGAAAGATTGAAAAATTTTCCTGAAAACCGATAGCAAGGGAAATAGCTGAGATCTGTCAGCAAGTACAGCGCGAAGCGAGGAAACTTTACAACGGGGACTAGAACGGCGCCAGAATTTGGAAAGTTATATCACGATGTTGACAAAATCCTTGTTGCCTACTCTCACCCAACAGTGAGATATGTGATTGTAGCATGACCTAGTGCTTGCCTTGCACAAAGTGCTAGAGACTGTTCACAAGTCCTGTTCAAAGCAGCACCTATTTTTAATTTCATGGAAAAGCAACAGAAGCAACTAGCAAGGTGCTTCAGGCAGCCGCCAGCTTAATATTGAATTAAATAGCCTCGTATCATAATTATTCATGTTAAAAAACATTTCTGAATCCCACTGTAGCCTTTTAGTAACCCTCTTCCACTTGAATGCCTCAACAATGTGTGTGAAGAATAATTTATGTCATCTTTGTCATCGTGCTCCACCCCATTCAGAATACAAAGACTCGAGTGTTTGCGGGAAGCACTTGTTTGCATGGATGGATTAAGGATTCGTTTATTTAATTATTCTTTAGTGAATAAACTCTGAATGCTGTCAACTTACATGTAATGATTCTTGAAATGGGATCAATGCACAGCCATTAAATCCAAGGAACATTGAGTCGGTGGTGGTAGTTGCGGGGGGAAGGTTCGTTCTACTTCCCTCTCTCACCTCCAGTGTTTGGAGGAAGAAGAATGTTATGCAAATACAAGTGTGGAAAAAACAGATTTTTTTCCTTTACTTATTGCTAATAAAGCTTAATGGTGTTTTAGAAGTGATATTACACCTCTGAAAAGGGGTAATGCATCTTTAAAGGCTAAACTACATCTTCTTTACTTTTATCAAATTCTCTATAAATCTTTCATGACAGTTTATTTAACAAAGTGTCATTGAAACTGTATAGATGATTGATGTGGCCCATGTAAGATCAACATGAAATGTTTGTAAATGTCAGCAAAATGTGACCATCTAAAAGCATATAAGGATGGAGTTTCTATGAAAATGAAAAACAAACAGAAAAATGTTTATCTTATTCTTTGCTTTCTGGTATGCAATTACAAATTCATAGAAGAAGTATTGTATTTGATTTTCTTTGGAGTTCATGTCATCAGAGGTCTAATTTGCTTTTGACACTTACCCTTTCAAAGCTTTGGTCTCTTATTCATTGGATCCTTTTTTTCCTTAGCCTATGGAAAAATAATATAGACTCAGAACTTCTTAGGAAAAAAGATAATTGTTTTGGAAAGTATTAGCAGAACCTTGACCAAAACATTATGTACAAATTATAGGAATCAATCAACATAGAAATGTCATTTAAGAGTTCCCATATATTCATATAGACAAAAAACATTGTCGATTTTCCATTTAATTGAAAGCATTAATTATATAAAAAACCAGTGTAATAAAGCAGAGAATAAAGAGAAGAAAAAAATAACAGATCGAACTATTAAAAATACAAGAGTACCTCAGTAGCTCACTCTGAGTTGAATGGTTTCTTTGTATTTCTCCTCGATGTATTTTTGTATAAAACAAATATTATCCTTAGAATAGAGCAATCCCTTCCTTGGGAGTGGGGTTTTGGTTGTTATATTTTTGCATTACATTGACACAAAAGCAGAATGAATAGAGTGAAATGAATGCACACGAGGCATAGGAAATGAATAGTAGAGAATAGAATGCTGAAAATTGAAAATCAGTTGGCTTCGTGAGATTTTCCCATTGAAATGAGAACATCTTTGCAGGAGGGGGATTGCACATGTATTGTTCACCTAATTAATACATTCTTTCTTCCTTTTTGCAAATAAATGCACAGGTCCACAATTACCATGGATTGCAGTGCGTCTATTCATCATTATAGGCCGTTTCCAATCACAATAGTTACACACACACACACACACACAAAGGTATTTCTCATGTATATATTTTGAAATCGTATTTCTATGCCTTGCTCATTCTGTGGAGCTCGTAGGAAATGCCTGGTCATGGTCAAGCAAAACCATGATTAACTGAAAAGCAACTACTTTAAATTACCAATTAAGCCATTTTCTCTGGGGAGCTATACTTAGCTTTGAGGAGGACATGGTAAATCAGACAATTTACAAAGTATCTTGAGATCAGTACACTTTTTTTTTAAAGAATTGATGTATTTATTTTTAGAGAGAGGGGAAGGGAGGGAGAAAGAGGGGGAGAGAATCATCCATGTGTGGTTACCTCTTGTGTGCCTCCCACTGGGGACCTGGCCTGCAACCCAGGCATGTGCCCTGACTGGGAATCGAACTGGCGACCCTTTGGTTCACAGGCCGGTGCTCAATCTGCTGAGCCACACCAGCCGGGGCGAGATCAGTACACATTTTATTTCAAAACCATTTGCTCTCTGCATCTCTAGTATAGTTATATTCACAATGGTTAGTTATATTTACAGTGATGTTCTGAAGCTATAGCAAGATCTCTGGTCATCTGAGAAAGATCCCATTTTATCTATAGACTTGTATTTGCAAATATCAGAAATTGTTCTAACATATTTTGGAAAGATATTAAGCCGCAACACTATAAGCATAATTTGCATTATAATTTTTGAGCCCATATGATGGCAAAAGTCTGTGAAAGACCCTCGCCATAATATCCCACTCCCTGAACAATCCTGTTAATTACTGTACTTCAAAAGACATCTTCACAATCTTTCAGCCTGTTATATATGTGTGATTATATTTTTATGTATACGATAATATTCAAAAAACTGTCCTGAACATTATAGGGGTAGGTGTAGTCATGGAATTAGCTCCCGCCTACCCCTTAAATGAAGCTACTCGGACATATAATTCAAGTTTTAATTGCAGTGATAACCGAAATAAAAGGTAAGAAATGCAAATGGCTTGAGACAAGTATAAATAAAGATCAGGGGTAGCAAGTGAAGGGGTCGCAGAAGGATGAATAGCTTTTGGCTGCAGGGCTGAAAATTGAAAATCAGTCGTGAATATCAGTCACTTTTATTCACAATGATATTCAAAGTCTCTTAATAAAAAAGAAATCTATATTATTAAGAAAAGAACAGGGCTGCATATTACACTTTGTCTTGACTCCTAAATTTCTGCAAATTGCAATTCAAAACTAGGTAAGTATTGCTTATTTTTTCTGAGAGAAAGAATATGGATAGTTTTTCTCAAGGGTTTTCCGTGACTGTATTTGATTTTTTACTGCAGTAAAATTATAAAACTTGAAATACAGTATAGCTTTATATTCAGAGAGAGAGAGAGACAAAGAGCAAACTATTCGATAATGTCATTGTGTTCCACTAAATCAGAATTCACAAGTGGGAGTTTCTGGCACACTTGGAACTATTCTATCCTTTCAAGAAAAGAAGTAGGGACAGAGATTTGCATGGGCGCTCATATCCAAGAGACAGGTGAGCTACACTGGCCACCTTTGCAAACCTTCCATCTTGATACCGTCTGAGATACTTGCACGATCCCAGGAGATCAGTTTTGAAAGGAGCCTGAGGTGCCCATCAGGCCACGTTTACGTGCTTGGAGCAACCAAGACTATAGTTTTGAGCATGTGCCATTCCTAAATATCAGAGTTTGCATCCAGATATCCTAGCTTACGACAGATCGTGGGCCCTCTGAGGTAACGGGCACCAGTTCCAGTGAAATTTGCCATAATTTTGACAACCTGGAAGAGCTGTGTACATAATTGTGTAGCATATCCAGGTGATGCCTTCAACCTCTTATGCCCTGACTTGATTCCTACTGGTTTGGAGTATTTATGACTTCGAAGAGAGTTTCTTATTTTTAAGCTCAACAGAAGGTGTGCTTTTTTAATTTAAGTATAGTTTGTATACAATCTTACATTGGTTATATTAGCTTCAGGTGCACAGCATAGCATTTCAAAAATTCTGTGCCTTACAATGTGATCACTATGCTAATTGTAGATTTAGAATTACAAGGTGCACTTTGAGATATTCCTTTTCAATGCTTTTTCACTGTGGATGACCTGAAGAGCTTTGCAGTTGGGGTTCTCTGTGTAATAGAACGCAAAAATGGAATATTGTATTTGCTTGGCCTAGATAGAATTGATTTCCTCTACCATGACCCTTGATGGCAACCCTAAAGACCCAAGAGACTCATCTTATCTTGACAATGTTGGGCAACGAGTTTGAACTAGTTCAAGACTATGCTATGTAGTCTCCCAAAGCTGCACAATCTAAATGCAAATCTACCCCTGCACGTGAAAATAGTAGGCTACACGGATGAACTGTTGGATGGTAGAAGCAGGCCAGGTACTTTACAGTGATAGACCATAGTTGGCAAGCCGTCTTCAAGCTCATATAGCGGTTGCCTCATGCTACTTTTTATATGTTGGGGGAACTGGCTTCAAATTACCTAATTTTGTAATTTAGAAAATGCTCTAAGGGTGGCCCTGGCCTTGTAGCTTAGTCAGTTATAGCATCCTCCAATATGCCAAGGTAGCGGGTTTGATCCCCAGTCGGGGCACATACAAGAATCAACCAATGAATGCATGAACAAGTGGGACAACAAGTCCATGTTTCTTTCTCTCCTTTCCCCTCTCTCTCTAAAATCAATCAAGAAATCTATTTTAAAAAGAGAAAGAAAATGTCCTAAGGCTAAAGTTGTGTCGTCAGTGAAAATGATGTTTTACCCTCTTTTCTTTCTTCCTAAGTATCATTGTTTCTTGTTAACAGCGATCAAAGGCGATTGGAAAATTCCTATACTGCTTAAGGGTGAAAAACGTGAAAGAATTACCAGAGCAGTTGCCCTTGGTTAGTACGTTGTTCTTTGGACAGCATCTCTGACCTAGAAATGCACCATGACTGTCACGTGTTTGCAGGTCAAGTTCATTAGATTCTTATACGAACCTAAATAAAATAAAGTGTAAGCAAAATACCACGAAATACATAAAACCACTGATTTCAATTTTGGCATTAGAATATTGCTGATGACAGCAATGTTCTAAATAATTAGATATCCTTTAGGGAACTCTCCATTTTCTTTGGCTATTTTCTGACTTTGTAAACTATTGTTTAAATCACTTTATTCTTTAGTTGTTATTTCTTGGTGCACCATCTACCATGAATCCTTACTCCATTTTTAACTCAGCATCTCTCCACTTATTTAGCTTCAACTCCTTTTAAGGTGTTAGGGACTCTGTTCATTTTGATGTCAGTTGAAAGCTAGTGGGCACATTCCCAATTCTTTTTGAGATATTTGCTAAAGATGTAAATTCATCTCATTTCCCATGTAGACATCTGTGGAATACCATTCTATGTGCCAGTCCCAAGTTTTTTACTCTCAGGAAGTGTACCTTCTCAGAATGTGAAAAATTTACCTTCAAAGTCCAACAAAACCCAAAAGGCAGTTATAATGTGGTATTTTCTAATGCGTTGGAAATTAAAGATTTGTCCTTTATTTAGCCTATGTAATTCAGGAAGATAAGGATGGCAACAAAGTGATAAGGACCAGCAGTTGGAAGAAGATGTACTTTAATGTCCTCTATTTTAACGCCCAGGCCTCACAAAGATAACATTATTGGTGGAGGGGATATGACAATAAATCTTAGGATATTACTTGTGGAAAATTAAAGTGGAATAAAGAAATTTTTTTATTTTTAAATTTTTTTATTTCAATTTTATTCTTAAAGATTATTTATTTATTTTTAGAGAGAGGAGAGGGAGGGAGGAAGAGAGGGAGAGAAACGTCCATGTGTGGTTATCTCTCATGCACCCCTACTGGGGACCTAGCCCGCAACCCAGGCATGTGCCGTGACTGGGAATCGAACCGGCGACCCTTTGGTTCGCAGGCCGGCACTCGATCCACTGAGCCACACCAGCCAGGACCGGAATAGGTAATTAAGTCGCTCAGTAAACGTTTATTGTATTTATCACGTGGCAGGCATTCTTACTAGGCTCTGCTGATATGTAGACGTGTGTATATACATATCATTTGCATGTTTGAGTGTGTGTAAAGTTTCCAAATTTACTAGATATACAGTGAATGCTAATCAATAGCAAGTACTAACAATTCAGTAAACTTTTGCCATATCAGATGGAATGAACTGGTATTGCTATTGCCTTAATGTCCAACTTTGAGAACAGGGACTTCATATTTGTTTCCTACCTACACTCTGTCTCTTACTTACCTGACAGATGCTCTCAGTAAGTTAGAGATTTCACTGCTATTCGGCTGTGACACTGTTAATCTTATTTTGATTGAAACGGGGTTTTGGACAGCAAAATTGATGTGTGTTTACGGTGAGACGGTTGCAAAAAAGTGGGAAGAAAGGCTTCATATTTGGTGAGCCGGGGGCAAGAATTATGACCATCCTTAAAGCTCTGATTTAGGACAATACCCTTCTTATTGTGTTCTTTTAGAACATTATAGATTACCACTCTGGGTATTTAAGCACTTCTAATATCTGTATTTTGATTGACATACCTCTTGTCATTTTCAATGATTTTCTTGCCTACACAACACATGATAGAGTTTCACAATGGACAGAGCATTTATCTTTCTTCTTAGATGCTGCCCTTTTTTAAATTGAATTTATTGGGGTGACATTGGTTAATAAAATTACATAGGTTTCAGGGGAACAATTTTATAATATATCATCTGTGTACTGTGTTGTGTGCTCACCACCCAAAGTCAAGCCTCCTTCTGTAACCATTTACCCCGCCTTTATCCTCTTCTGTCCCCCCCCCCACCCCTCCTTACATGCTGGTCATCACCATACTATTGTCTATGACTTTTTTTTTTTTGCTTAATTCCTTCGGCTTTTTCACCCAGCCCCCGGTGTTGCCTTTTTCAACACGGAAGTTTTACAGATAGTTTTATGTCATATAATAATATCATCAGATGCTTGAAGACAAATATCATGTAGCATAATTATTGCTTAAGTCAATTTGGGGGCAGTTTTGTTAGATATAAAATATAAAGAGAAAATAAAATGAAAACTAATACTGTGTGGAAGGACGTTATGGTTGATTTAAAATATACATTATATGTCAAGAGATATTTTTGCACAGTGCTATGATTTAGTCACCAGTCGAACCCTTTGATATTGTCCAAAACAAGTATTTGAACTAAACCAAAGTAGTTTCTTTTTTTTATTGAGTTGATCGGGATCATATTAGTCAATAAAATTGTGTAAGTTTCAAGTGTACACGCCTACACATGGCGTTATGCAGTCACTATGCAAAGTCTGGCTTCCTTTTGTCACCGTCTTCCCATCCCCCCAAGCAACTTTCCGTCTGGTCATCTCCATACTGTTGTCTGGGTCTATGAGTTTATTTATTTCTTGTTTGCTTAATCCCTTCTAAAAACTCAGTAAGAGTTACTAATTCTTACGAATTTGTAGGATCTGCCCCTCCAAATTCTTATCGTTATTTTTACTAAACCACAAGCTTAGGTTTAAAGATTTTTTTAACCTGCTACTGCAGTTAGGAGTAGAATCAAATTTATAGATTTTCCGTAACTATTGAACTAGAACAAAAGCAGTATATCAAAATATTCTCTAAATTGAGCAGGTGTCTCATTCACTTCACACATATCTAGCGGAAGGTCTTTTTATACTATCCCTGTCCTGAAGATATGTGTAATAATAAACTAGAACAAAGATGATGTTGTGAGTTTTGCCCCATTAATACAGGGGTGGGCAAAAGGAGGTTTACCGTTATTCAGATGGAAAATAATACGATAATTAATAATAATAAAAGAATGAACTGTTTTGCATACTCACAGCTGTAAACCTATTTTTGCCTGCCCTGTACTTTATTTATAGTGAATGTTTAAAAGACTTTTCCCTTTTTACTTCTGGCTTAAAATAACTTTTAATTCTCTAGTTAGTCTTAATGTTTAAGACAGTGCATAACACGGAATAAGTTGGCGTATGCCTGGTAAAATGTCAGTATTGTTATTTGTTGGATTTACTGCAGTCTTATTTATTAGAACTTGAATTCCATATGGTCTGAATTCTGCTATGATTTTTCACCTAGGAAACATTCCCCTCCCTGTTATGGGATTAGGAGTTTACCACAGTAAGCAGAGGGAATGAAGAGCTGCTTTCTAATCATTCATTGTTCAATACAGGGCTGTGTGCCTCTGAGGGAAAAAGTCTTGGGAGGGGTATGGTGTTTAACTATTTTCCTGAAAGAGGGGCAAATATGTCTTTCTTGAAGAGAGACAGTTGGCAGATATGATATGTTACTCTTCGTTTAGGGAGAGATATTGTAATAAGATGATGTTTCGTTATAAATAGCGGTTATGATTTAAGTAAAGACCTGTTTCCTGTAAGGCAAACACACCGTAGTGATAAATGGGCACTAGCTCTCCAGATGCAGCACCCTTACATTGCACAAACCCCACTATACCACAGTATTGAAAATAAACCACTTCAGACATCAATTAATGAGTTGAAGTGTTACAATGAATAATTATTCTAAAAACCTGCCCATATAGATTTTTTCCTGACTGCAATATAACTACAGTTAACTTCTTGATCATAATTAAAACCCCTGTAGATTAAATAGGCTTTAGAGATGGAAGATTTGAAGGAAGCTTCAAAAACTAACACTGAACGTTGGAGCATAGGACACATTGAATATCAATTGTTTTGTTAACGTTGTGAATTGAACCTGATATCCCGGGAGAGGTTCTTTTGTTGAACCAACTCAAAACATTTTTCCTCAGGGTTAAATTATAGCCAGGGAGAATGATAATATACACACACTTACATTTTGTTCTACAGTCCAGTTTACCCCCGTTCCAGGTAGTAAAAAATACTGAATCTTACAAGAATGTTTTACATTAAATTTATATAACAAAAATATATGACCAAAGTATATGAAAATTGCAGCGTGGGCTAGGAGTCACGCTTTTTATTCTGATAGAATAAACCCATTATTATTGCTATTTTTATATTCCAGCTCATGTTCAGAAATAAACTGCTACCCAATGGCAGTAGACTTTAAGATCAGCTAACGGCCAGTGTTTGATATATGTCAAAGCACAGTTTATACTAAATCATCTGCATATACCACAGAAAACAGTAGGTATCTAGATAATGCAATGTTTATCTCACATATTCTTGGAGTTTTTTCTGCTTTGAACGTTATTCTGCTTTGAACAGAATCTCAAGTTGTTTTTAGGTAATTTTTTTATAGAAACACATGTCCTAAAATTTGAATGATGCAGAGAAAGATTAGCATGAACCCCTGCAAGGCATGTACATTTATGAAAGTTTTCATATTTATCCTACTCATCTTTAAAGAGTAGATCAAAGGCCACCTGCATATTTCTCTCTTGTGTGCCCCACATGCATTGTTTACATCAGCGTTTCAGTCATTAGTGTACGTTTATAGCTTTCTCAGTAGGTGGTGAGCTCTGGCTGTGTACAAGGCATCTTCCTATTCCCCACAACACTGAACACAGTGCCTTTGGATAGTGGGCACTGAAAACCCCCATATGGAGTTGAATTTCTATGAGTCATCGCTGCACTTTAGCTGCGGCATACGCTCGCAGAAATACACAGGTTCTTTATTTATGAACGGCGGTGGGGGGACTGCCCCGAGGGAGGGCGGGGTGCTGGGGGCTGCGGGGCAGTGGGGGAAAAATCAGCACAGCTGTAGTGGCAGAATCAATAAAATATAATCTGTAAATAAATAGGAGGAGAAGATCATTGAAATTTTTCTGTTGTGGTAATTTTTTGGAGTTTTCTGGATATCCAAATGGTGAAGGGACTGGTGACAGATTTGAGAAAGGTAGGAGAGGGGATTGTGTACGAAAGGAGAAACGTTCCTGCTTTAAGCGCCTCTTTTTGTAGCCAGCGGTTGTTCGCAATTCTAAAACAAATATATCGAACATTAAGACGCGTGAACATTAGTGCGGCAGTGGTTGATCTGTGCTGGAAGTAGCTTACCCCGGCTTGTCTTCTTTCCTTTTGTCCCATGTGGTGCCCTAGAAGCATGCCATTGTCCCTTTGGGATGACGGAAGTGCCCACTCTTGTCAGTACATATGAAAGGTTCAAGGTGTCGTGTAACAGCTTATAGTTCATGGGGAAATGTGTCTTTGTGTGTGTTTGCTTATAGACATGGTGCTATTAAAAATTTGCCCCCCACCCCGCCAAAAAAAACCCTTTAGGAACAAAATGCAGCCTGGAAAAGTTAAAGGCATCTTATTTTTGCCACATCTAAAGCTTTCCAAGTGTTCTAAAGGAGCCGCTGAACACTGGTATTTTCGCTTCTCTCTCTCTTTTTCTGGGTATATGTATTATGTATGTGTGTATGTATATGTGTGTGTATATTGTGTGTGTATACACATAGGTATTTTTTTTACCTCACTGAAACATGTCATAATAAACAAATACTTGCCTTCTATCAACTCAAAGAGAATATTTTTCACCGAACTGCTTTGCTCTACCATAATTCTGTATTTTTACTGTAATTTAAAAACTTTCCCCGCGTGGAAGAAGGGCTTTCGAATTGCCACTACTGTACGGTCTCACTAAGATAAAGTAAAATGTTCGTCTCTGTCAAAGTAGTTTATCTGAGTAGAAGCCATCAAACTATTGTCATAGTTTCCTAAGTGCGTTCAGAGCTCTGTGGTTGTGCAAATGAAGGACCATATGGAAGTGGCTTTCTCCAAGGCACCAGTGGGTTCGGTTTTGTGGGTTGCGTGGGCCTGTTGGCGCTGTTGGTAGCTCAGCACCCTGGGAAAGGCATTGCTTTCAAACATGAGTAATTGATGAATTGTATGTAACATGCAAATGTGAATGCATAAATCTCCTGAATGACAGCTTAATTTATGTGAGCTTTTAAGAATGTGGGATTAGATTTTAATTAAACATCTTCAAAGGCACCCTGACTTATTCAGTTTTTTGGCTGCTATCTTTAGACAGAAGTGGGGGAAGGTGTAAATAATAATTTTACACATATTATCTGCATTTTTCTACTAAGTCGTCATTGTTTCATGAAAAAAATCAACGTATCTGAAAAAGAAAAGCCTTTATCTTTAAGTATAAAAAACACTGTCATATCACACTGGTTGCAGTGTGTCATATATAATAGATATAGGAAAATATATGTAGTTTGAAAGTTAATGTCTTAAACTTCAAACATGATTTTGAAACATCCTTCAGATTCCACCATGTATTTTAATATGCCAGAGGGAACAATGGTAGGTACAGATGCCGTTTCTTAGTACAGGGTGTTGGAGTAGTAGTACCGCACATGACTTTCTACACAGTATTACCTTAAAAATAGTGAAAAGTAATAGTCGAGGGAAATAGAGTTGTCTGTTCGCCTTTGCTCTTCAATATCTGAGAGGTGTTTGTTTTTTTTTTAAATTAAATGCATTGGGCCGACATTGGTTAATAAAATTACATAGATTTCAAGTGTGCAAGTCTGTGAGACATCATCTGTCAATTGCATTGTGTGTTTACTACCCGAAATCAAATCTGCTCCCATCACCGCCTATCTGACCCTCTCTGCCCTTTATTACCCCGCTTCCTCTGTGTAGTTTCAACCTCTGTTTGATAATAGTATTTTTGAACCTTATGTAATATGCAGATTAGGACCAAAAAGAGACTCATTAAAATCTTTGAAATTTATGAACGCTTTCTCCATTTATGTAACTGTTGGATCTCATCAGAAATTAAAAGGATATAAATTTTATAGAGCCACTTAAAGTGTGCTGTAAATGCTATTAATTCTTTTAAAATACACTCAACTTAATTATAGTTTTTAGTAAATCACATTACCTGTAAGTAATAAATATTTTAAAAATCTTGATCAGTTATGGATTACGCCTAGTTCTTTACCTGGTTTTCTTACATATGTGTTTTCTCTTAATTTTCATCGAAAAGCTTATGTTTGGATTACTGAAAAATGGCCGCCTATTCCTCTTCCTGTGAATAGGTTTCTCCTCCGATGCATCATTGTACTGGCTAATTGCACAAACTCTGGAATGGCACTTAATAGGTTCTAAATACTAGCGCTGCCCCCACTGGTCGCGTGACCTTGGGCAGATCACTTAACTTTGCCTAATCTTCAGAATTTTTGCCAGAATGAGGCAACTTAATGTAAAAATACTTAGAAGTGTGCCTAGCACCTGATACGCCCGACGCGATTTATTGCTGTTATTCATTTCCACTGACTCTTCTTCTGAACCCGCTCCACTTTTCCATAAGTTTCTTCTATCACAGCCTTTAATCATTTGTTTAATGATTCCTACTGCTTTTGTTTGCAGCAGGCTTACTGCTGTGAAGCTTATCATCCACTTATTTGCTCTCTGCCGTATAGTGTAAAAATCACTCCCAGTGTGAAGACCTAACTCCCTTTATCTGATGTGCCTCTGCCCAGGTTTGGCGAATCATCGAAACGTAGCTGTTTCCAACGTCAGGTGAGATGACCATGTACAGTTCCCTCCTTTAGCTCCCTGCTCCTTCCGTTCAGTTACGGTTGAGTTTGCTTTTCCCTATCTGAGGAGGTGCTCTCCTGCTGAATAGAAATTAAGGAAAGAAAAGTCATTGGTGTTACTCTAGGTTAAGAAATAAATGTGTGAGGTGCAGTGGATTCAGCGTCAGACAGAGGAGGGCTATGGCCCGCACCTGCTGACTCACCTTCAGCAAGTTAACGTCTCTGAGGCTGACTTTCTTGTTTTAACACAGGGATAATAGTATCCCTCCCATGAAATCCTTCAGAGGATGAAATGAATTCGATGTGAACCGAAGTGTGATGCCCAGCTCACAGGAGGTGTTCATCTGCCAATACTCTTCCTTGCTTTTAATCATCCGACAACAGTCACAGACTCGTAATAACGGGCAATGCGATGGAACCAAAGCCCTTCCTTAAGTGAGCTCTGAGACTGACGACTTTGTGCAGGGACCAGCAGTGGGGGCGACTGGCTTTCTCCTTTATTCGCTGCATGGCTCAGAATGTGTAGATACATAACTTTAACACATACCGTTGTTCTTTAAAGCAAGTGGAAAGGACTGAGATCACGATGCATCTGTTTTGGGCTTTTGAAATCAGAACATGGACATTAGCTAAGCCTAAACACCGAAGGTTGTACCAGCTTTCACGGGGGACAAACTCTTTTCCACTATGGGCTCACAGGGCTGGGACTCACTTTCAGTGTAATTTTTCCGGCCATAGGTATTTCAGCTCTAGCACTAGCCTACTGTATATTCTTAGCTATTTCAACTCTGGCTCTAGCATACTGTGTATTCTTTTCTGTTTGATTTTGTGAACTCAGTCTGACTTTTCCTTTTCTTAAATTTTAATTGAACCATTTTTATTCGATTTGATTTTTAAAGATTTTTATTGTATTCTTTTACATTACCTTTTAGTCCCCTTATACCTCACTCCCCCCAGCAGTCACCACACTGTTGTTCCTGTCCGTGAGTCCTTTTTCCTTTTTGCTCAATCCCTCCACTCCCTAACCACCCCCTTAGCTGTCATCCTGTTCTCTAAGTCTGTCTCTGTTTTGCGTGTAAGTTCAGATTGTTCATTAGATTCCACGTATGAGTAAAATTACAAAAGGCCCTTCATAGCAACAGTGATCCTGACAAAGAAGAACAAAGTTGGAGGAATCATGCTACTTAATTTCAAACTATATTCTAAGGCCATAGTCATCAAAACAGCGTGGTACTGGCATCAAAACAGACACATAGATCAATGGAACAGAATAGAGAGCCCAGAAGTAGACCTACACCTTCACAGTCAATTAATATTTGACTTTATCTATAATCTAACTCAACCTACATTTGTGAGGAGGTGTGATGTCAGGAACTCTGGTGGGTTCCAGGATAACACTGGTAAAGCACCACACAGAACTGGCCACATGGGCCAAGATCTCAATGTCTATTTAATTAGATTTTTCAATCCCTAGAGAATAGAGCTCTTTCATAGAGCATACCAGTACCACTGTTTATTTGCATTCATTTTCCAGTTAACCTTTTTTATAAATTAATAGACCTGAGTTGTAAAATACTCAATGAGGGTTTAGGTCTCACAGTTTCTTTACTGCACATAACTACATTTTAGTGAAAAAATATTTTTGAAAAACAATAAAATGTTCAATACTAAATGATCACTTCGTTATAACTCTTCTTGCTAACTACACACCAATTAAAAATATAAATTGTTATCCTTGTTAATAAGAAAAACAAAAAACCTTTCCACTTGCAGTAAAAGTTGTAAAACATTTCTAAATTGTAACCTCTACTTAGAAAGTACAAATAACATAAGAGTTTAGAGCCAAGCAGGTATGATTTTGAATTTTCTCACTAGCTGTGTGATAGTTGTTGTCTACTCTCTATGAACCTCAGATTACTATTTATATATTGAGAATTATAATATTACTTGTGGAGATTTGGTAGGTATTGTATATGCTATATTTACATATATCTTACCTATATCTCTATCCATCTCTCTGTCATCTATCACACTTTATATCACAGCGTTTTCATTTACTTTTGCTTGTACACAATCCAATTCAACTCAGATAGTTATAGACATGCATCACTTTCAAGAGTCCAGATTGGAAAAATGAAGCAAACAAGAAATGTTTAAACGGATCGTGACCCTTATAGAAAGAGCCGTGGCTCGAAATCAGTAAACATTGCCTGCAGTCACGGTTTCTCTCCAGCTGTGTGATCATAAATATTTATGTGCGATCATTTCACCTCCTTGGGCTTGCGCTCAGTGTACCGTAAGGTTCCTCATAGCTTTAACTTTCCAGGATTCTCTAATCTCGGTTCCCCGCCCTAATAGCTGGATGACTTGGGAAAGTCACTTCTGTCCCTTGAGCCACAATTTTATGCTCTTTAACATGAGCCTGCAGATAACAGGATATCCTTCCTAATGTTGTTAAAAACTATTACATGAGTCAATATATATAAAGGACTTCCAAATGTGTGTCTTATATTTCCTATTGTCAGATCACCTGACGTTGGACTTTGCCTCTGGTAGATGCTCATGAGTAGTTGATTGATGATACAGGTTTTAATTCTTCCCAGAGTAACCACATAACCCCTCCCCCCACAATTCTCGTTCTTAAGTTTTTAATAAGACTCTAGATACATATTTATGGCAGAATGCAGCCTGAATCATCATGAGGAAATAATGATATTGGACAATATGGATGATAAAGGTTATAGATGACCTCACTTCTTAAGTTACATTTTAGTCTAACCTGCTTTCACTGTCACGTTTTTCATTGAGTCTGGCCCCAACCCCAATAATGTATCCTTATGTATTATTTTCCTAGATGCAATTCTTCTGTTGATGGAACTTGAAAGTCTTTTAAAATATATTCTTTATAATTAATTAGAATACCTACTTATTATGGTTTCCATGAGTACTTAAAACAAATAGATTAGAAAATTACTAGAAAATAACCTCCTTGGACAAGATACCAACAATGTTGCATATTTTCTGCAATCTTCGATGTTTAAATGGCTGCACAAACATTCATCAATTTTAGCCCTGGCTGGTGTGGCTCAGTGGATTGAGCACTGACCTGTAAACCAAAGGGTCGCTGGTTCGATTCCCAGTCAGGGCACATGCGTGGGTTGTAGGCTGGGTCACCAGTAGGGGGCGCATGAGAGGCAACCACACATTGATGTTTCTTTCCCTCTCTTTCTCCCTCCCTTCCCCCTCTCTAAAATAAATAAACAAAATCTTTTAAAAATTCACCAATTTTGATGTTTTTTTAATGCACGCTGACATGACAGCTGTCACAATACAATCTAAGAAAATTGTTTCTAATGAAGTTAAAGACAGCTGAGTGCTACTAAAGCCATCATACAAGAAAAGAAAAGAACTTTTTGGCCAACCCAGTAATTATTAAAAGCCTCACTGGCAATTCCAGTGTATTACTAGGATTGAGAATCACCATGTTATTCTTTTGTATGATAAAAATTATCTCCCTTTTCCATTTTCTGCAGGATAAACTACTTTCCCAGTGAGACATTTGTGGATGTTTTAGGTAGAGAGTTATAACCCACCTTCTGTAGACATAATAAGGTCTTTTCAACTGATGCATTTGCGGATTCATGAGTATAATTATATGTGACTGGATTTGGGGGAATGGAGTTGAGCACTGTTAACCAAAATGGCAACATAAAACACATTAAAACCAACCTGGAAGTAAGAAATAAACTCCAAATAAATTGAGTTTCTTAATATGTACTATGCACTCAGTAGGTAGAAATTGTTAGCCTAATTCCACAAGAAAATAGAACTATAGCCTAAAATGTGAAAAGTTCAGTGGGCCAGTCTTGGCCTGTGGGTGTCCATGGCGTTTCAATTGCATGGTGTAACATTGCACGAGACAACCTTCTCTTAACACGGTGATGGAATTTCTGATTACTCATTTAGGTAATTTGTTGAAATGCAGTTGCTACATCAGAATGTCAAGTCTGGATAAGAAGGGGAACTTTGATATATAAGGATCCCTACTATTTTTTACGAAAGAGCCTGTATGCACAAAGATGCCACTAAAAGCGACCATAATCAATATTCAACTAATAATTAATACAAAAATATAAAGTAATTTATTCAATAAAATGTTCGCTTCTGTATGGAAAAAGAAACAAACCTTTATTTTGGCAGCAAACATTTCCAAAGGAAGCAAGTGTTTCAGTCCCTGTGGCCAAAATCAATGTTTTCTTTAAGGCAGCCAAATGTTTTCATACCATTTTCAAAATGTTTCCACCCTTTATTTTCACAGAGAGAGTCGCTCTCCTTCCCACCCATCATCCTATGGAACTGTTTTGAAAATGTATTTTGACCACGAAAACAGTGAAAACATTTTGAAAATGTTGTCTTTGTAAGTGTTAAAAGGATGCTTTCCAAGTTTAAGAAAGATTACGCAAAACTGACGGTCCGTATGGCGCAGTCCAAAGACTCTAGAAGCGATAGGAGTAGGTTCCAGCTTTGACTCTGTGGCTTAATTGTCGGGTGACTTTTAACTGATCCCCTCACCTCTCTTGCTTTTCAGTGTACTGTTCAGCAATGCGAAGGGCTTTTACCAAGTGCCATATAATCTACATTTTGCACTTCAGTGTAACACTTTGTCTATACGTGTCTTCCAACATCAGATATCATCTATATTTTTAAATAAAAATGACCCATACAATATTTTTTATTTTTCTAATGGCAAATTCTTCTATCCTTGCGTTTTGTTTAAAGAACTGAAAACAAAGGCACAAATGAAATAAACACAACTTTCTAAAACCCGAATTAAGTATTGATAGTTATGTATACTGTATTCCTAGCAGCTATGGATAAAATTTTTTATGCTACCACACTGTTACCTCTAAAACCAATTTAAATGAGTTGCCTCTTTGTTTCAATTTCACAGACTGGACAAGTAAAAATACCTGTATTTTTCTTGAGTTAAGTTTGATAAAGAGGAAAAAAAGGGAATATAAACCTTATGTGAACCATGAGTAATACTTGTGGTTGAAAACTCTAGTCTGCTTATGGAATTTTAAGGAGCATTACTCAATACAGACAAGAAATTTAAGGGAAACCAAATATGTTATTCATTATATACTATCCTACAGTGAAAGCAAAATATTAGAGCAATTAAATAAACTATATCGACCTCACAGTTTAAAAGTCTTCTTTTAAAGATTTTATTTATTTATTTTTAGACAGGTGAAGGGAGGGAGGAGAATCAGAGAAATATCCATGTGTGGTTGCCTCTCACGCACTGCACACTGGGGACCTGGCCTGCAACCCAGGCATGTGCCCTGACTGGGAATCGAACTGGTGACTCTTTGGTTCACAGTCCGATGCTCAATCCAATGAGCTACACCAGCCAGGGCAGGCCTAAGAGTCTCAATGACACCCTACTACCATTAGTAGCTGTCACATTATTAAACACTATTACTAAAGACTGTGTACCAGGCAGTACTGTGCAGGTATGTTTTGTCTCGTGGGTGCTCGTGTGGGCATCCTTACTACAGCTCTGGGAGGTAGGTGTTAATAATTCCAATTTGCGAATTACGATTCAGCGATGTATGTAAGTTAAATGACTTGCCTAATATCAAATGGCTTGTCTAGGTATTCTGGCAATAGGCCCAAAAGGGTCTATCTGATGTTAAAAGAATGTCAGACTTCTGCGTTTCTGTGTCACACAACTACAATGAGTAACAGCCTTTATAAGAGTAACGCCATAGGTAGGTGAAGGGTACGAGCCGGACAGTTTCATCAGTTCCTAGAGAACTTTTCACTTGGGCTTTAGAATGAGACTGAGATAGAAGCCGCCTTGATTGTCCTGACGAATGATCTGTCCAAAGCAAGGCCCCGAAGTCAAACTCGGGTCGTAATTCTTGGAGGCCTATTTCATGCCTTTTGACTTAGAAGGCCGCGAGGTAGTCTCAGCCCATGCGTATGGCCTAAATGGAGAGAGCGCTGGCCCCGCTCTGTCCTGACCACGGCCGTTGAGCTCTGCCTACTGCGGAATGGCAGCAAAATGCATGTGGTTGACTGTGAAAAATGGTGTAACAAAGTTACAGGGAGACGGTGCTGTGGCATTTTCATGCATGGAGCAAGCCTTGAGAAAATAAAGAACGGTACCAGGGAGTGGAATGTTTTCTTTTCTTTAAGATTTTTATTTATTTATTTATTTTTAGACAGAGGGGAAGGGAGGGAGGGAGAAAGAGAGGGAGAGAAACACCAATGTGTGGTTGCCTGTGGCGCGCCCCCTACTGGGGACTTGGCGCACAACCCTGGCCTGTGCCCTGACTGGGAATGGAACCAGTGACCCTTTGGTTTGCAGGCCAGCGCTCAATCCACTGAGCTACACCAGCCAGGTGAGGAGTGGAATTTTTTTTATTCATTTTTGTGGATTGCTCTTGATTTGTAATTGCTTCTAAGTTACAACTTTCCATTCTGTGTGAACTTTTAAAAGTCACAAAGAGTTAATGATTCCCTACTAAAAGCTCAGCACTTTTTTTTTTAGCATCAATGATATATGTAAGTAAATGGAAAGATGCAGGGATCCTCGAAGAAGCTGAAATATAATTAGGTGTATAAAACATTAATTAAGTTTGAAATAAAAAAGTTACTTGAGAATATCAGACTACCATATAAGAAATGTCACAATGCAGATGGACAGAGTCAACAAATAGGGTGTTGTGACTTCACAGCTGTAACTGGGCACCTAACTCCAAACCTTCATACCTTGCAAGCAATGTACTCACTCTCACATTTTCTGTGGTATGCATGACTAACCATATTTCTTTTCTACCTTTGGATTGGTAAGTGATACCTTTATCTCTCTTCATTCTTATTGTCTTTTTCAGAGACTCTTATTTTATTTTACTGAAATGAGACTTAAAAAACAAGAGCATCATTTGACACAACATATTTACAGATATGCATATATATATATTTATATACATATTTACATATATATGTATATCCTAGACCTGTATTGTCTGATAGAAATATAACATGGGCCACCAATGTGATCCCCTTGTGTAATTATCAGTTTCTCTGGTATCACATTTTAAAAGTTAAAGGAAATAGGTGAAATTGATTTTAGCAATATGGTTCATTGACCCCAGTATATCTAAAGCAATAACACTGCAACATGTAAAAATGTAAAAATATTAATGATCTATCGTGTACTATTATTATTTTTGTACCAAGACGTTAAGACACCGTGTGCGTTTTAGTTCCAGTGTCGCAGCTGGGACTGACCACATTCCGGCCACTCAACAGCCGCAAGGCGCCGGCGGTCCCCTCGCTGGGAGCGCAGCTCTGGACTTGCACAGGCAGATGGAGGTGCGAGCCGGGCCAGCTCGTGCGAACTGTCCAGCTCTGCTTTGCTTCCTGCTTCTCTTTTGGAAAACGGGACAATAATAGTACCTACCACGTAAAATCGAGACTAAAGTGAATATGTATGAAGATTTCAAATAGCACGTGGCACATAACAGTTTCAGTGTTAGAAATCATTATTGATTTTTGCCCTTATTTTACACTACATAATATAAAAGAAGGCATATTTCGATGTATAGATCAGCTTCTTTTTTTAATCATTTTTTATTGTTATTCTATTACAGTTGTCTTAATATTTCCCCCTTTGCCCTCCTCCACCCAACCCGCCCCCCGCTCCCGCAGTCAGTCCCCACACCGTTATCCATGTCCGTGGGCCATTCATACATGTTCTTTGTCTTCCCCTTCTTTCCACCTTTATCTCCCTCCCTCTTCCCCTCTGGTTGCTGTCAGCCTGTTCCATGTTTCCATGTCTGTGGTTCTATTTTGTTCGTTAGTATTATGCTAAGTGAAATAAGCCAGTTGGTGAAAGACAAATACCATATGCTCTCACCTATAATAGATAAACTTCTATATTTCAGTTATATCTATAATTATAATAAAAGTGCCATTTAAATGAAAGAAGTGGAATTCTTATTAGAGTTAGAACTATCATAAACTGTTTCATTAATACCTAATTCCGTCCTTATTAAACAGACAAATAAAAGTGAGTGACTCTCACATTGACTGAACAATGACATTGCAAATATATTTACATCTCAGGCAGACGAGTTACAATGAAATCAATAGATAAGTTCTTGGCATAGACACGGTATTAGCATGTTTGTGTTTCGGAAGCGCTTTTTGTTTCTGCGCGTCACGTTATCGGTACTTTCCCACATGCTACCCCCATGGTCCTGGCTTAGGGAACTGGCAGTTACCTAGCAGTCATCTTTGACTTCATGTTTTACTTTCCGGTTTTAATTTCTGTTTTATTGCTGTGAATTGCCATAAACTTTTATGAATTATATCAATTTACAGAGATGGTTTAAAGTTTAAACCATTTTATCATATGCCAGTGTTTTCTCTTTAGCACTTGAATGTTTAATTTTTGCCTGTCTGTTGCGTAGCTTTTCTCATAGAAGTATCTGATCTCAGGTTTTTAAGTATTTAACTCAATTGTTGGCTTTGTCCCAATCTAGTCAGTTTTGATTTATATATTACTTATAAATATGTTTCTGGTTATAGAGGCTGATAACTTATTTGCTTCGTATTTTTTTTCATAATATATACCTAGAGAGCTTTAAAAACGATCAGCATTTTAAATGTTCAAATCATATCAAAAAAACAAAAATCTTCTCTAGAAATGTGGTTCATTTACTACCAGTGTGTGATCGGCTGTTTGTTTCATTTGAAATAGTGTACCTAAATTATAATAAAAAATAAACAAAACTATTTCGAATTTGAAATAGCTCCCCTTAGCTGTAAATAAGGACATTGTGACTCAGAATAGAGGTGGCTGATGATTAACGTACAGAAAAGGAGGATTCTTGATAATGTGGTCGAGTGAGAAAGCCGAGACGTCGAAGGGGTGGGAGCTGCTATTGGACTGTCCAAAGGGAGGGCCGTAGGGTTAAATATACGGAAGAGAAGTCGTTCGTTACAAATATAGAGGAACGGAGTGTGCGCGTGTAGGTGTGTCGCCGAAGGTTCTAGAGATAATAATGGCCGTTCCAAATCTCTCGTGATGCTTCCATGCCCCCATGGATGTGTTTCCACAGTTAAGCTTTGCTTCTATCAGAGAGTTTACAACGTCTTTCTTCATGACTTTCCACAGCAGATATAATGATAATGGTTTATCTTAAACTGCACAAAAAATGAAAACGGCAAGGTCAAATGAAGAATTCTGCGATTTAGAAAGCATGACTACAAATGCTTTCCTTTCAGACAACTGCGTGCTAGTAAACGTCCACCTGGCTGGAGTTTAGGGGAGAAGCAGAGCCCTGATCTGCAGTATTGGCCAGTTTCCACCAACCTGAGACCCTCAATGTGAAGTTAGGGGTTGACGCACATAGTTGGTGCTTGCAAGCCGCTACAAGTTGGTTCAAGCACGTCACTGTTTTTATAGCCCAAATGACTGGGGATCCCATTCAGGGTCTTTTTATCTCCCTTGGGTCCCGATTTTCAGTTTATGTACATATACATACACATACATGCATTTGACTATGGGTTTTTCCTGTGTTCCCTTTAAACGCAACATCCTCGCTTGGGTAACAGATCACTATTTGTCCATATATTAAAAGTATTCCTTTGAGTTATAGATGTTGCTCCTAGGGGGATGTGAACCTTAACATTAATCAGGGTATTTCAGGAGAAAAATGAAAGAAAAGGAATTTCCTGACAACACGTGTACGACTTGGGTAAAATACCCTGCCTTGGACTTTGATCCGAGGTCCTAAATAACACGACATACTTCCTTTAGGAACATCCTTTGTCCGTATCCCACCCTCCCACTCACTCCTTCAAGGAATGAAGTTGTAGAAAAACAATGCCGTTTAAAGTAGAAATCTTGAAAAATAAACCATAAACTTCCAGGATAATGTTTCAGAGAACGGAAACATCTTGTATTTATTGAAATTTATCTGGAACAGGACTTAGACTCTCTGCAGTGCTCTTAGTCAGACGTGATTAACAACCAATTTTAGAGCAGCAACAATTGCACAATGTTAATGTTTAATTAGCAAAAGGGAAGCACCTGTAGCGAGGAGGAAGAGACTCCCAGATTAGACTATACACATTCAGGTTGTAACAAAAGACAAATTAAATGAGCATACTATTTATCTTCGGGGAAAATAGAGTTGCTAAGCTGTTAGATAGCCCCAGCTCCTGGGAAGCGGGAGCAGTAAGTAACCTTTGCATGTATATTTCATTGCTGGCTTTTGGCCAGTGAATTCCAGCGCGGAATGCTGGTGAGTTTTCCTGTCCTTCCAACCTAAAGGCAGGCTGACTGCGCTTGGGACGATCAGACAGATCTGATCTAATGCCTCCAGTATTAATATGCTGTGCTTTGCACTTGACACGCTAGGTCTCACCCCCACCCCCCACCCCCCATTGGTTTGCCTCCCTCCCCACCCAATTCTTTCGTTCCTGAGCCTTCCTGTATTCGAATGGGGGAGATTATTCTAAATTCTTTCTTAACACCTTTGCTTTGCTGCCACTTTCACATTTATAATTATCCTTTTACTAAAGGATAAAAAGTCTTAAAATGATTATTCTTGGCAAGAGGCCTAAAGTGAAACCCTGTGGGCTTCCATGTGTAAATTATAATGTGTGCAGTCGTGAAGACAGGTTTGTGGAACCCTCATGTAACCACAAGAATGTAAGGAAAACTGCCAGAGTTTCCGCTCTTTAGCGGCTAATATTCATTGAAAAGCATCTCATACTATGCTGTATCTGAAGGGTAAATGAGTAGCTGAAGTTAAACACACGCACTAACATTTCTGGAAGACAGAAAGATAAAGGACACAATAGCCTCTCAGCAAGGGTTTAGGAAAATACAAAACCCCTTCCTCCTTCAGTTGCTTTGAAGCGTATTTGGAATGATTAATTTTCCTGTGGCTTCATGTAAATTGAGAATTAAATAGAAACTGTGTTACCTTGTTGACCGCCCTTCCCCAGCTTTCAGGCTAAACTTGGGGATGGCTTTTCTAACCAAGTGCATTTAAAGCAGAATCAATCCCTTCATTTAAATAGCAAACTAAAGGAAAACATTTTTCAGTTTTTATATGCTGCTAATTTTCAAAACACTTTCTAAATTTAGATTGCAAAAATATTCAGTGTTCTTCTCTCCTGTTGCACTCATCGCTAACCCTGCCACCTGTTCATTTGGGCATTTTAAACCAGTTCTGGGAGAGCGCAGGAGAAAATCAATACAGTTGGCTCTTATTTCTACCCCCAGAGCTCCAAAGGAATCTCACAAAAGTGCTTCCATAGCAGCTTATGAAATATCCTGGCAAAACGGTCAAAATAATTTTCTTAGCCTTCCCTCCCTCCCTCCCTCCCTCCCTCCCTCCCTCCCTTCCTCCCTTCCTTCCTTCCTTCCTTCCTTCCTTCCTTCCTTCCTTCTTTCCTAGGGGATGTTTACTTTCTCCCAACAACTCGGTTAGACACAATCAATAAGATACAGTCCCTGTCAACAAGAAATTGAGAGTCTAGACGAGTAGCTATATTCTATTTACATATAATTTTTGCAGTAGGCAGAGTGGGACAGACCGCTTCATTTACCATGGTGCTGAGATGAATTTAATTTCCATACTCCTAAAGGGATGACAGCGCTGTGCACATGTAGAAAATGCTGGAAGGAGGGTTAACGTAGGGTCATCCCCCACCTCTGCTCTGAGGTCGATGTTTCGTCTCTCTCAGTACACTGCCCTGATGGGGTTAAATTGCCAAAAGTGTTTCAGGACTTTACATTCTCTGGGGTTTTGACCTTGATAAATATTATTTGGCCTCAAAAAGGGGAAACGATCAACAGGTTTTTACTACTTAGTATGGGCTTTACATTGTATTTGGCAATTACAATATAAGAACCTGTTAGGTAAGTTCATGTTTAAAAAAGTTATCGGTGATGAAACACTTTTGATTTTAGGATGTAAAGGTTTATTTACTGCCGCCTCTATCCTCCTGCCTTGGGGGGGGGGGGGCGGG